>JAAGNO010006457.1:0-18666 GCA_033439905.1 Ceryle rudis | reverse complement strand
AGGAGAGGAGAGGAGAGGAGAGGAGAGGAGAGGAGAGGAGAGGAGAGGAGAGGAGAGGAGAGGAGAGGAGAGGAGATGCTCAGTGTCTGGTTGCACAGCCCCTTCTCTGGGGGTGCAGTTAAACCTCACAGAGAGCTACGGTCAAAAGGGAATAAACTTCATCAAGTGCTTGTAGGGCTGTGAGAGCTCCTCTGCTCCTTTGCTGATATTCCCTCCGTTTGTCCCTTTATCCAAGGTGTGTAACCCTGTGCAAGCATTTGTCTCATGGAGAGCATCTGCACAATTCAGACATGACCGTGGACAGCACCTGAAAAAAGTATATACTCCTAAAATTCAGGTTCAAGCCTATCATTAAATGCAAGTTTCACCAGACTCTGAGAGTTCCTCCAGATTTTTGCTAGAGTAACTAGTCTCAAGGGTTCTGATGTTAGTCAATGACAGCATGGTAATGGTCTATTAATTAGCTGGTTTCTATCAACACCCACGGTGCAATTTTATTACCCATGACGGCAGCCAGCCTTCGATAGCAATCTGCCCTCAGAATCAGGTGAGGGAGTTTTCACGCTTGCTGAATATTCCTCATCTCTGACAATATCTGATGAAATCAAAGCTATTATCAAAACTGTTTCATAAAGCTTTCTCACCATCAAATATTCCTGAATCAGGGATTAAAACCAACCAACCAAACAAACAAACAAAAAAACCCAAAAAACCAAACAAAAAAACAAAAAAACCCCCCAAAAAAAAAGGAAAAGAAGGAAACACCCCAAATAGTGCCACTTTTTGGTATCCTATTCCTGATTTTGTATAATCCATGATCTCCCACAGCACTGAAGGAAGGTTGTTCAAAACCTGCCACAGCCATATAAGGAAACACAGTGACAGTGAGCTGCTGGGTGGCTAAATGAATCACACCCTGGTGTAAAACAAGCCTGAGTAGTATTATTAGGGTTTTTTTTATTTGCCTTATGGTAGTTTTGCTGTCACAACCCAGTCACAACACCATACCAGTCACTGTAGGTTTACGTGGTACACATTGGGGCATGTGGGAAGGTATACCCAAAATTAATTTTAAATTAAATTTTGCACAGTTATAGAAACAATTTTTTGCTCCTGTTCCCCCATCTCAGAGCTGCCTCAGCTGCCAGGGATGAGCTGGATGTGCCCCAGTGTCAGACAAGTGTTCCACACATCTCCTTCCAACCTCAAGCCCTCCTTACGCTGTGCAATATTCCCTTTACCAATGCAAAGTGAAACACATGAGGCTCTGAACCTCTCTCTCCACTTAAAAAGTTGCATGTTGCAAGTGGTGAGACATTTTTAACAGCTTTATTTTCAAAGGAAGAGAGCAGCAATCATTTTTAGATTGAATAAGCAGGGAAAGAGCACTGAAGTACAGAGTTGGAAAATCTCAGCTAATTCAGTCAATTAATGGGCAATATTAAATCCTATAAAAGAAGTTAAAAAAATACGTAAAGCAGGTTCATCCTTATGCACATTAGTGCAAGGGGGGAGGGTGCTGTGTTCCCCTCAAAGTGAATCAATATTTTGACAAAGCTGATATTTACGCTCACACGTTTCAAGTCCTTTGATACCCATATGGGACTTGGCCTCACAAACATGGGTTGCCAAATGCATATTCATTAACCTCACAATTGGCTAATCCAATAAGAAAAAGCAAGAAAGAGAAAGAGATAGAGAGAGAGAGAGAGAGAGAAAGAAAGAAAGAAAGAAAGAAAGAAAGAAAGAAAGAAAGAAAGAAAGAAAGAAAGAAAGAAAGAAAGAGCAAAAAAGAGGGAAAAAAAAAATCAATGCTCTAGTAGCATGCTTATGTAGTCATTTATTGTAAACATGATCCAAGCAGCTCATTCCAGACGTGATACTAAAAGCTTAAAAACCACTGGCACTGCTTACCCCCAAGTCAAATCCTGCACAAAGGGCCTTCAGCCTGAGCCAAATGGAAAAAGGGAATTAGAAGGATGTTACTCATTCATTACTGCCACTTTAATCACTTAGAAGTCCAATTAAGTATAAATCATTAGTATTAAGTTACTTTATCCAAGACTCTTTATAACACACATGACTGGGTTTGGAGGGCTCTCGGTGGCTAGATGTAGCGTGAGCTGAAAAAGGCAGTCAGATGTTGGGTTTCCCCCTCCCTTTTCCTTTCCCCCTTGCTATGAAATTGATAAATGAAGGCTGCATTCTAGGTGCAGCAGTAATTTCTGTAGTGCAGTCAAGTGCTAGGTCCCTTGTCTCCTCCGAGCAATGAGGCCACCGTCCCCTTTAATGCCTCAGCCTTCCCCTGGGCTGCCAAAAGGCCGTACCAGACCCAGGCACAGTTTCATTTCCATGCACAAATCCCCAGTGCAGGAATCCTTTATTCATTAACAGATCCGTCCTTTCCTGAGGCAGGAGGCGGAGGGAATAGAAAAGCCAGGAGAGAAAGTGGCTTTCAGCCCTTTCCTGGTCTCTGACCGCTGTTACTGCCCAAAATCTCTCCCGAGGAGAGAAGCGGCTTCAGGGGCTTGTTAAAGGCATGATGCAATAACATCCTCTTAGATGTCTTCCTCTTCCTTTCCTTTTTCCTCCCTTCTTCCCAGGGATAAAATTTCCCCAGCGGCCTAGATCAGTGACTGGGAAGCATATTTCCTTCTAATCGGTTTTACAGCTCTTTTAAAGTAATATGTCAGATCATTTTCTCCATATACATAGTTAATGAAAGTAACCCTACAAATTCATTTTAAATAGATGGAAGTTGTTATAACCCTGATCTGGAATTTATTACATTCATTACAATCTTGCTGAAGTAGGTAATGTAATGGACTATTACTTTTATTATCTTTTTAATCCCTCAAAATTATTAGGAACTGACTAATATTTGGCATCACCCTGTTAATGTTTAAACAGAAATTGATATCTTCATTCATCTAATAAATGATGGGGTCTTTATTCTGCAGAAGAACTAAAGCTGGTGACTTTTTTTTTTTTTAACCTGAACTGGGCCAAAAGATTTCAAAGTAAAATCATAAACTGTCAATATAACAATTTTATTACATCGTCTCTTTTATCAGGTTATGAGAACATTTTCCACAATTATTTTCATGGCTCCTGACTGCCTGAGAGCAGTCCGGGCCCCACCAACTTCTGCAAGGGATGGATTAAGATTTTACTTCCGTGTCCAGCCCTTTAATCCAGCTTTTTGCCTCCTGACCAACACTAGTGAAGTATTTCATGAAACCCATCTCAGTCAAGACAAACTTTCTCAGTCACTCAAGACTGGTATTCTTCAAGGTTATCCTTAGATGCTTTAAATTGGCCTTTAAACAGGCACTTCCTGCTCATCTCCCATGTTCGCTGGTAGCAACACCGTCACGGTCACTGATCCGATTTGGTTTTGGACTGAAGTAAGAGGCCATGCATTGCACCATCCATTCTGTGGGTAAAAGAGTCTTCCAGCGGTTGTTTCAGAGTGGCAGATGTGAATAAAAGCACATGGTAGAAGCTGTTCAAGGTCCACATGTCCTCACACGTGCCTGCACATGTGTGCAATGCTACGTCTGGTCTCCACAACCGGTGCAAGCCGAAAAGCCCTGTCCAGGAAGACCAGGGTGCAGCCCAGTGATATACAAGCAGCACAAGGTCCCATCAGGCCCTGAACTTTCCACCAGCAGCAATATGGAATGCATTAAAGTCCTCATCTGCCAAATCAGTTGACATCTTGCCAGCCTTGCATATACACTGATATCCCCGTGAGGAAGCGTCCTGCTCTTGAAGTGGTTATTAGGGTTCAGCTGCAGAGTCAATGATGAAAGGGCAACGGTGGGGTTTTCCTATTTTCTCCAAGTCCCAATAGACTGGGACCAGTGTCACTGATGAGTGGTAGTTGTGCCACTGACTCTGGCAGGAACAGAGTTCAACCCTACTTGAATGGCCTTCTTGGCTTTCTACCCAAGATCTATCACCTACACTTCACCTCTGGCTGGATCTGTTCCTGTGTGGTCTGCCCTAGGTGTTCCTGTGCTGGCAGGGGGCTTCTCAATGATCTCCGGAGGTCTCTTCCAACCTCTACCACTCTACGATTCCATTCTATGAAGCCCTGTGACATCCCAATGGGCACATTGGACTTTCCAAAGACATCTAAATGACAAAGTCCCATTTCTGGAAGTTATTTAGATAGAGATGGTAACGGTGCAAACAAGTTTCTGAAGGGATTTGCAAAAGGCCCTCAATTTTTTTTTTTACACTGGTGATGATGAAGGTGCTTTTGAACCTTACATGAAATACCTATTTGTGCTTTTGCATAGCTTTGGACATCTTTAAAAAAAGGAATCGAAGTCACTTCTAAAACTGCACTAACAAATCTGGCCCTTTGGCACTTCCAGAAATGTTACCCATCATGCAACCTTTGAAAACATCCAAGCTATGTTTTAATGCTTTTAATCTGTACCTCACCTTACAAGTGCTATTAATATTCATTATAGATTAAGGCCAAAATGAAGATAACAAAGACTTCTTTGCAGTTTCTTTTGAGTTAAAACTGGGTTTTGCAGCACAGTACAAATGAAAGACAAGAAAAGTTTCTTTGGACAGTAGCCCTAAAAACCAGTTACTGAGGTATATATATATTTATATATATTAAAAAGACCTTTTTATTAGTATATAGGTGAAAAAATGTGCAGAGTTAGTAGCATGATAAAAGAACTACAAAGAGAACTCACAGCATGGTTTATTTTTAATTGAGATGAAAAATGAAAAATATAAAAATTTAGAAGCCACCTTGAAAGCAAAACATTTTCAGCAAATTGACCCAGTGAAATGAATGTTAGATAATATGTATTCACAGAAGTAAAGATCCCTGAGACAAAACACAAAAGATAAGTGCCAGCTTTCAGTGAAAATAATGAGAATGTTAACAGGAAGAACTTGCATGGGCTGCGTTTATAGAAGCTTTGAAAATTATGCAGAATGAACCAACCTCTAAACTTTTACCTGCAACACTGCTATGAATGTCATGGGCTCGGTATTTGGAGAGAAGATGGGGTTAGAGATACAGCTGGGGTCTCTCAACTAGTTACAATGGCTTTACGCCAAATTTATACTAGCTAAGGATCTGAACGTCGTCATGTTTTGTCCTCAAATATTCTCTCAAAGATCAATTACCATTTTAATCTTGTAAAACTGAACCTGCTGCAGGTACCTGACCAGAATAATCACCGAACCACACTGGTGCTGCTAGTCACAACCTGCCCTTAGCTTGTGGACCAGATATCCAGAGAGAGATGTGATAGAAAGATGCTATTTGCTGGGACTTCTGTACTCCCAACTACATTTTTAAAATAGATTCCCTTTCTGTCTCCCTAGTGATTCTTAAAAATAAACAAATAAATAGATTTAGGGGCTGGTTCACAGAAAATCAAGTCTTTCAGCTGCATATTAGAACCAATACATTCTCATCTTGCATTAATGCTGCCCATGCTTTATGATCTGCTGCTGAGACAGAGTAAAAGGAGCAGCAGAGGAAAAGAATCCTTTTTTTTGTATTCCAAATACTGCTTTAATAAGACTGAAAGTCTCTCTCTTTCTCTCCTTATAGCCCTACAGCAAATAAATGGAGGTGTCAGCCCAACACCCTTGTAGGTTTAAACTGAATGGAAGTGTCCTTTTGAAAAGCTTGTTCTGTCTGACAGTCCTGAATGTGCTCCTATTGCAGTTCCTTTGAACACCCATCTTTTCTGAGTTGGTGCTCTGCTGACATGGCTTTTCGTGGAGTTAAAGATTAACAGAATGCTACAGAATGACAGGACTTTGTGATAACTTAATTGCATGAAACATAGTTGTTCCTATGTAAATCAGAGTATAATTGGACTCTAAGAAATTACTCTCCCCATATAAAGATGGCAAAGTGGATTTTGGACACACATGGGGAATAATAATCTATTACCTTTTATTATACTTGAAAAACATAGTTCATAGTTTTATGATGAGTGTTAGATATGCATTTAATGCCATGAAAGTACTTGATTATATACATTAAATATAAAGTCTGAAAGCTCTAAAGCCTCCTTCGTTTTAAGTGTATTTTAACTGCTGACATTGGAATTAACATAACAATGTGGTAGCTCTGCAATACATTCATAAATTGTCAATTGTAATGGACATACCTTTCAAAGGTCCCAGGGTATTTACCGGGCAGAGAGAACACAGCAGAAACTCTTTTAAATGAGAAAACACTGAAGAAGGTCCCTGAAACTGTTCCTTTGTTCCAGTTAGGTTTGGGGAAAGGTAAGTATGGGATTACAGCATCATCTAAACAAATACCATAAACTAGATAGAAAAATATTATAATCACAAAAGGAGACCACTCCAGGGCAATTGCTGCAACCCAGACTAAAGGTCTGTGCTGAAGAGCAAACGAAAAAACAAGGTTAAAAGCAAAAGTGATGTGTGACGACCACAGAGTCAGTGATACTATTTACCAAACTATTTAGGACTTTACCTTTAACAATAGCAAGGGATCGTAAACCAAAGTGCATGAGCTAAACCTTGTCTCATGTTGAAAGAGCACAATTACAGAGCATCGCATCCTTCTCCCCCAGTGTTTCACTGCGGAGGCTCAACACTTTAGGAATGCTAAAGCACAACGGAATGGAAATGGTATTGGAACAGAAAGAGCCTCCCGAAATGAACTGTACGCAGCCCGTTGTGTTGGCATGATTGATACTGGAGCATGTAGGTGTAATGAAACTGATGCTGTCTCTTCTGCACCTGTGATTTATTGAGTACAAATTTAAGATGAGAAAAGGCCCCATACCAGGAGCTGCATCTTCCCCCTCAAAGAGGGTATGGTCATCCATCACCAGCCATTGCAAAAGGCCCAATAGTGAGCGGCTCATCAGATGAGCCAATAGTCTCTTTGTTGGGATTCCTAACAAGTGTTGGATCAGCAAAAGTCTATTTAGGCTGGTGGACCTTTCAGGACCAATTTGTAGTGGGTCACTGATTCTGCTAGTGTATTATCTTCTTTACTACTAGTACCAGTTGGGCAAGCAGCAAAGATTAATGATTTTAGCTGCCGACTGTTTGTGGCAATCTACTGCTTCTGGACCAAAGATTAAGATTTTTTTGTGCTTTACTAGAAAGGACACACCTTTTATCCGGGACCCGTTTTTATTTGCTGAGTTCTGTACAAATAATAATAATAAAAAATAACGGGCACCTCAGCTGCCTTTTTAATGGCAATAAAAAGGATTTTTGCTGGTGCAGAGCACAACGGAAGAGAGTTTTGCAAGGGAATAATAAAACTCAAAGCTGAGCGTAAGTTTCACTCTCACTGGGATAGAGAATATGGCACAGCACAGCTCTTCTCCCCGTCCCTTAATACATAGTGCTGGGGAAATGCAAAGATCATCCTCCTCCTCTTTAAAGGAAAAGCTCATTTCCCAGGTTGATCTTTCATTATCTTTCATTATTTAGCAGAAATCCCCATTATAGTTGACTTAGACATGGTGCAAAATAGCTCAAGACCCATCCCAGGAGGCTGAATGTGTGCTGGGGCTTCTTGGCTTCTGGGGAGCTCCCTGGATGCAGAGTGGCTTTGGTCACTTTTGTAGCCAGTTTCTCTGTAAGAGAATTCAGGAACAATGATATCATTGGGGCAGAACAACATGGGAACACTGACTGACAACTTCCAAGAAAGCGAACAAGGGTGGGGAGAGAGTTTGGTTAAATATGTCTTGTCAGAGATAGCTTTCTCTCATTAGTCCCCTAGCAAACTCTGAGATATGTTTCTAAGGTCAGCAGGGTGCTCACAGCAGGACACTGGGCACTTCTAGAGAAATGCCACCGACTCCTTATAAAAACAGAACACCTTGTACTGATCAGTGCCTTGGGACAAGAAGAACACACAAACTGCTGCTGAAGAAATTGGAAGTGGAAATACAATGACAACTGAGTAATTCTGCTGTTGGAAAGAAAAAGAGTAAAAACGGGAGAAAAGAACCCCAAACAGCAGCATTGGTCAAAGTTTTCACTATGGGTATTGTTTTTCTGTACCAGTGCAATGTGCTAGAAACTTCCCAGCAGCTGAGAGAGGAAGGCTGCAGCTCTGTCTTAAGCAAAGGCCAGGCCACCAGAAAGATATGAGCACCCAGCAGTGAGAAAATGGTACAGAAACCAGCACAATTCCTGCAAAGAGCTTGGCAGGAAATAGTCTTTGCAAAGGGCTTCAACTGGGCAGATGGGCCAGAGCTTGGGGGTGAGCTCAGGGAAGTCCTGTGCTCTCCTTAGCCCCTGTGAAGTTTAAGCCACTGCACAGCAGCATTTCCAAAGGAAAGTCAGGATTTCCCCTCAACTGAAAAATAGGACAAAGCATCCAAGTGTGTGAAAAATGCAGTCATCAAGGATCTAATTTTTAAAGGGAAGGAATTCTATAAACGACCTAATAAAAAAGTGTTCTAATTGTTTCTACAACTGCTTCCAAAATTACCCAGGCCTTTTCTCCTCGCTTGTCATTGTTCATGGAGTCATAAATCACAACCCGGGAGATCACTCAGCTCTTGACAATTTGCAACCATACTACCAGGTCTCGTATTCGGCTGGGCTGTGATCACTGACAAGCTGTTACTTAAGCAGTTGACAGGTTCAAAATAGCACAAACTACAAGGATAGCATCAAGTAAAGAGCTTTTAATTTTTTTTTCTACATGCTTATCTTCTGCTCTTGCTCTAGGCGCTGTCAGAAAACATGAGGACTCTACTGTAGGTGCTGCAAAATCACATTGTGAAATCTAACGTGAACGTGTGATTTCCTCTGTGCTATTTCCCGAAATATTGATGCAGTTTCATGAGGAAGGTAAAGACCTCTCATTTTGAAGGACTTTTATTAAAAAAAAAGCCTTCCACATGTAACGTGGAGGATGTTTTCTTACTTCAGCTGCTGAAATGGACTTTCATCAAAAGTGAAAAGCACAGGAAGCTGAAATTTTAGGAAACTATTGACCTTCCAGAAAAACAAACAGTATCTTATTGTACCTCACACCTTCTTATTTTTTGGTGGCTGGGATTTGTCCTTAGTAACGTTTGGATGCTGGTAGCCTGCAAGGCTCCCTGGGAGTGAGTGGCTGGAGCCAGGGCTCCTCTGGTTGGAAAGAGAAGCCACTCGTCTCATTTGGCTGCCCAAGCAGCATGGTCCATAGCAAAGCAAACAGTGTCACTGGCAACAAAGACAGGGTGATGACATACATATTTTAAATGCCAGCTAGACAAACAACAGTAGGTGTTTCTCAAATTTGATCCTCCGGATGACAAACGCCCTTCTCTCCTTTGTTCCCCCAACAAAACCAAGCCTGCCCATTTTGCAGCTGTATTTCATTCCCTGGTCAGCCTTGCAGACGTGTTTTGACATCACTCAGTAAACCTGGGCCATATTTTCAACACACTTACAGAACCTGGGGTGCGTACGGCACTGCAAATCACCACACTGGAATCTCTTCTCTCATATGAACAGCAGAAAATGTCCTTCCTAAGCTGCTTCACAAATAATCTCACAATTTATACAGTTCAAACTCCTTCCTCTACACACTTTCTTGGGTTTAATGCCATTAAGCAACAACAACAAAAAATTACAGTAGTTATCAAGCTGAACCCATAACTTCTGGCAAACTCCCTTGGAAGTCCTTCTTTCTGGGATGGTCATCCCATGTGTTGCAGTTTCTTTCCTTAAGGAAACTCTCCCATACCTAGTGAAAGTAATAAAACCAGTTTTTTCAATGAGTCATTGGAAGGTGACCTAACCTTTGCTCAGAAGGAACAAGCACCTGACAGAAAGTTGGGGCCAAGGAATCAACTTCCCTGACCCATGCAAGCAATATCAAAGAATTAATTTAATAACCGAGCATTTGCAAGGGGAGAGCCAGGGAACTTCTAAAGCAGCTACATTGGAAGTGAAATGGGGAATTACCTGTGGTAGGAGTAAGAGTTGTACAAATTACTTCATAGTAGGAAAAGTGGAGAAAAGGAAAGATAAAAAGAGCTTGTAGTAATCTCATAGTGCAATGTTTCTGCATTTCTTTGTGGGTTTTTTTATGCTGCCACCGTGGGATAACACACCCTTTTTAAGTGTTCTTTATTTGATTTTGGCCTGGGTTCATGAAGCCTTGGAGCATGAGCAGAGGACACTTGGTGGGCAGTGTGCTAGGTGAGCATCAAGCACTGAGTCTGAACTTTTTCCAAACCTTGGCTGGTGAGTAAAGCCAAGGCAACTTCTCATGGTCAGAGCTACAAGCTGCAGGGCACTGTCCTGTGCCCTCCCAGTGGGTACAGGAGATGAACATGTTACTTGCACTTGAAGGAAAACCCGTTAAAAGTCAAGTTCTCCTGCTTAGTGCAGGTTTTGAAAAAAGAAATACTAATAATACCCCAAATGCAAATATCCTTTTCAAACATGGCAGAACAGTAACAACTGGAGACTTTGCTTCCTTTTTACTCTAAGTAGAGCATTACTACATCCAAGTTCAGACTTGGATACAGATTTTTCCCTAGTGAATTCACAGACGAAGTGCACAGCTGGCCTAGGCTCCAATCTTCTGCATACAAAATCGACCAGCCTTAAAGGAAGAGCAGATCTCCGCTGATGACGCTCAGTAGCTACAGCAAAACAGAAGGGCAGCTGGTCAGAAATCGCTCAGTGAAACCTCGATAGACTATGAGCAAAACCAAGCAGCAGAGCACTCTGGTGTCTTTGCGTGGAGACGTGTTGGAGCACTTAGAGCAATGTGGCCGAAAGCAACATGTCATCATTATACCTAAATAGAAAGTGAGCCTCTGTGTAAGGGAGTCCAGGACAAAGACTGAATGCACAGAAAGAGCTGCTTTCAGAAATTCCTTCCTGCAAAGGAATGAAATACTGGAGGACAGCTAGCAGCCCTGCATATTCACCTTCGGTTTGATACTTATGTGATTGTACAGTAATAGCCAAGCTCTTCCAGAGGAGATTTTTAGCCATTTCAGGAGACACAAAATGGCCCAGTGACATGACAAAGGCCACAGAGGTAATTAGTGGCAGAGTGAATAACCTCATTCTTCTCCCACAGCCCCCCCCCCCCCCCCCAGTTCCATTAGTTGCTCAAACTTCTGGAGGATCAAGCTTATTGAAACCTACAGGAGTTTCAGTGGTTTAAAGGTCTGGCCCAAGCATAGTAAAACCCTGAGGCAAAAGTGTGCTTCTTCTCCACTCCCTTCCCTCCAGCAGACGTATATTCCAACGCTTTCAGTAGGGAAGGTTAGTCCTTCACTGGAATCCCTTGAATAAAGAGAAGCTTCTGGGAGCGCACTGAGCAAATGGGTTATTTTGAAAGGACAAGTTAGCTCTATAATTTGCCTTCACAATGTGTTCTGCACTCTAATTACAAATGCAAACACAGTAATTGAGAACAGCATCATAAAACTCTAAAGGAAGCCATAAGTGATATAATACATGGACATGTTTACCATTTGGTGCAGCAGGATGCCTCTGTGATGTTTTCCCCATGTTTAAACAGGGTGGAGATTTGCTTTTCTTTCATAAAGTTAATTCCATGACAGCAATTCTTCCCTCAGCCTCCCCACTCCTGAGCCTGGGTCAATTAAAATGCAGCTTTTGGAAAACATTTCCTCTCTTGTCTCAAGTGAGAAAACCCTCTTTTTTTCTTTTGAAAGATTAAAAAAAAAAAAAAAAAAAAAAAAGTTAATTAAAGCTAATCCAGAGGGAAGAAAAAAGGGAAGATCTTAGTGTATTCTCCACCTGTGATGTCCCATTCTTGCCTGCAACAGCAAATAACTCAGCAGGGTGAAACACAGGGATCTGTCCTGCTCCTCCCCCATCTAAACTGTCCCTGGGGAGAACTCAGCCCTTCCAGAGGTTCTCAGGAGAGGAGCTCCCATTGCAGCTTTCTTCTGGGTACCCACTGCCTGGATAGTGCCAGCAAGCAGTGGTTCTTGATGATCTCCACCCATTTAATGAACTCTGCCCTGTGCTTGGGTGTGGGTAAGAGTTCAAAGCTCCAGTTTTTCCCAGCAGAAGAAGGGTAAGTAGTTTAGGCTGAGGAATGGCAGATGAAGTCAAGCAAACTGCTTGCAGACTGATGGCAAGTTTTCTGCGTGGATGGACAGCAGGAGGGTCTACAGCATCCCGCACATGGTGCAGTCCCACATTCCTGTTTTCATCCACTTTGTCCCTTTTTGCCCTTATCCTTCTTTGTCTTCTCTCAAGTCACCCTCCCCATGTCAAACTGGGGGCCTGCTCCAACAAAGACCTCAAATCAAGGCAAAGTCTATGGCCTCAAAAGTCTTCACAGATGCAACAGAAGAAAAATGGAAAAATAAATGTAATATCAGCCCTGTCTTCTGGAAAGGACCTTTGGGATGCTGGGTGAACAGGAGAGATGCTCAGCACCTCAGGGAGTACTGCAGGAGGAACAGTGTGACCGACCCGTTTGCAGAGAAGCCAGGTAGTGGCCTGGATAAATAAACCGAGAGAGCTTTAGGGCAGAGTGTGCACTGACTGGGTCCTACAAACTCACCTAAGCTTAACAGCTGCTAAATAACATGACAAATCATGTGATTCAAACCAGAACAGTTCAAGCTCCCTTTCGAGATCAATGAAGACATGTGTCCTATCTGCGACTCGCTCTGGCTCGCTCGCGCGCACACCCCGTCTCTTTAGATTTGCTGAAAGCTGCTATGGCCTGATTTTCAGAGGTGCTGAGTGCCTGCAACTCATCATGACAGGCTATACATCAAATCCATCACCTCTTGGGAAACTTGATTACCCTAGTGGAAACCCTCATTTCAAGCATTTAACTGGTTCCTACTGGTTTCAGCCAGCCAGCTACGTTTTGGAGTAGATCATTCAGTTTGGGCTGTGCTAATCCTTCAGGAGAAATAAATCCAAGTCCATGAAGACCAGTGTAGGAATCTACTGAAATGTCTAGAAAGGTATCAATTAAAAGGGGAAAAAAAATTATATCTATTTTTAAAACATTGAACCAATAAAAATAACTCACACTTGGCTGGTTTGAGCTGTTCATCAGGTGACTTGCTGCTGAACAGATGTCTCCAGCTGGGAATTCTTGGATGAAATTATCTATCTTCTCCTTTTTTTTTTTTTTTTATAGACCAGTTATTAAAGAAGTACATTAGAGGTTTGAAACATGTGTTATTTCAAGCCAGAAAAACAAAACAAAACAGAAACCACACATTCATTGCCAAGAAAGAGGTTGCTGAGGTGTAATCACAGCTTTAAGGGATGAAGCTCTTTATCTGGATGTTTGAAGAATGAAAACACAGTTATTAAAAAACCTGCAAACACAGAGTTAAGGCTGAACATAAACAGGGTGCTCACACTGAAAACAGACTCTTAGGGACGGCTGTCCAGGAGACTCCAATCAGGTTTTTCACAATGCTCAGAAAATGTACAAAGCAGTAGTTAATTGGTATATGGAGATTAATTCACTGCCATTAGAGTATTGTTTTCTCCTAAATTTTCAGCCACAGTGCATATATATATATGATATTTTAATATCTAATTAATACCTGTATTACTGTTGAGCCAAAGACCCCGGCTAGAAGAGGAATAACTGAATCTACTGTAGCATGGGTATATACTGATTGCTGCAGGAGCTGTTTCTTCTCCCCCTTACAGGGTATATGCTGGAAATGTTGGTGTGCATTTTATCTCCACTAACATATGAGGAATTGATCCCACCAGAGGAAAACAAGCAGAAATTATCTCCCTTGGCGTAGCAAATTCAAGTGCCCCATAGGATTGTCATTAAAATAGACACAGAAATGAAGCAGCCTTCCCTGACCACCTTTCGTTCTCACAGCAGCCTGTGCACACCTCGCACTGCCCCTCGCCTTGCTGCATTTTGCTGCGAGCCCTTGCTCCAGCCAAGGAGCTGCAGTCACTGTTTGTGGGATCTTAGAATGACCTGAACAGCAACTGACCAATTTGACTCGAGAGCATTTAGCTTGGGAAACACTGGGTGAGAAGCTGTAGCACTGCTATGTTGTCATCTGTCCTGCACAGATTAATTTAACCATTCTGTGGAGAAGCTCTGGAAGCAAGGAAATAGTTACAGAGAAACTGCAGCTTGCTCCAGGGACAGTAAGCAGCTTTGTGAGCCTTCCCAGTGTCCTGGCTGGGTCACGTCAGGTCTGCTCCCCTCAGATACTCAATAGGATCTTCGCAGCAGCCAACGATGGGAAACACCTCCAGCTTTTGTAGGGCCTGGAGGTCTGATGAGATTTAAACTGGGAGGTGTTCACAACATGCAGCAATGCACAGGCACACAGGCTCAAATGCAGTTTTACTTCCCAAAGAGAAAATGGCAAGTTGTACTATGAGCCAATATTTTGTCTGGGCAAACTGAGCATAATTTATGCTCTGAGACTGAATTTAAAAGCATCTGATCTGGGGCTATTCAAGGCTGTGGGTCTGTTTATATGTAAAAGAAAAAAAAAAAAAAAAAAGATTGGGAGCCTTTTTCTTTCCCCTGTCTGGGTAACAGCTGAATTAATTGTTCCTCAAACTAGCAAGGAGAGCAAACAAAAGCATTTCCCTAGAATTATGCCCTTTCTTTGGCTCTCTTCTTTTCCCCTCTCACGTTTAGGGACTAAAAATGTTTGGGGAGGAAGGTGAGGGCTTGCAGAAGCCACCTCGTTTCCAATTCTGCTCATCTTTAGCTCTCAGAAAAGCACAAAAGGACTTTAATTTCACTGAATAACAGTTTTCTACTAAATACTTCCTCACTTTTCTTCTGCACCTGGAGGGGCTAGTCTAGGAATAGGTGAATAATATTCACCTGAGAATCCTGAGGTGAATACAGAGCCTCATTCCCAAAGGGCACAATAAACCCGATCCTTCCTCTTCTGATCAACAAGAGCACAGAAGCTGCAAACCTGACCAGTACATCAAAAAGGGAGCTTGAAAAATACTTTGAGCAAAAAATGCTAACGGTGCATCCTTCTCCTGTAACTGCACTGATATTAAATCAGGAAATGGTACAGAACAACCACAAACACATATATACAGGGGCTGTCAAAACAGAAGCAAAACAAAATCCCTAATGGGGACTAAAGGTGCAAAGAGCAAAAAGAAGAATACACAGTATAGGCTTTATGATTATGTTTAAATCCTTATGCAGCAAATGCTGCAAAGGGAATTCCAAAAATTTTCTATATATAAGCAGTTTTTTTGATCCAGGACTTTGTGCAATGAAAAGGAATTACAAATCAGTTGGAATGAAAGGGTTCAGGTCCCAGTGAGTGTCGGAGCATGCCTGTGGACTCTGGGGCTGTAATGACAGCCTCCTGATCCTGCAAGGGCCAAGGGCCATGTTCAGCTCTGCTCCGAGTTGCTTCTCTGATGCCGTGGCCATTGGACCTCCAGAAAGTGATGCTTGCATGGTCCTGGGTTTACTCAGGCACAACTGAGGCCAGATCTTCCTTCCCTCCTTGACTACCTAAAGATCTGATCATCAACAAATTCTCCCACTGAGCCCCTTGGTAAAACAGGCAACAGGTTGTGGCCAGAAAAGGATGCTGACCTTTTCTGGAAGATCTGGCTGCCCTTCCAGATCTGGAAGACCATGACTTTGTGACATTGGGCATAGATCCAGGACACTTTCCCTGACATTTCCCTTTTCTATATCCCTTCCAAGGAAACTAAAAACCCTTGGGAAGATCACTTTTCCCACCCAGTCATCTGTGCAGTACCTCTGTATTCATAAAAGAAGCAGATAAGCAGGAGAGAATTTTTTTTCTAGTAGGATGTGGCCCAAGTTCTGAAGTGTTTGAAAAACCTTTGAATGACACAAAATGCCACTGCAAGATACGACTGCAGTAATTATAGTTCTTCAGCTTCTACGGGCTACTTCAGTCCCAAAAGGCGACTTCTGATCGTTCAGAAAGGTTTTGGTGCTGCTTATTAGCTAAATGCTCCTGAAGGGGCTCAGATAATGAATTCAACATGCCGTGGTTCAAGTGGGAAGCAGGACTCAGCCAGGCACAGGAGGAAAGCTGATCCTAGCAGGGCTTGAACAGGGAATTTTGTACTTCCAGATCAGGTGTTTCTGCTAGAAACAATTTTTACCACAGTGGCAAGAGGAATAATAATGACAGTGTGTATTACAGGGTGGGGCTACGATAAGACTGCAGAGTTTGGAAATGATGAGAAAGAGACAAATTCTCTTGAAGACAAATTTGGATGGACTCATTAATGGTATGATGGGGCTAAGGCTGAAAGAAATAACTAGAAGGAGAACGTTTCTGCTCTGTGCTTATCTCCCTGCCAAAGACGCCCTTATGGGACGTTATGGAAGAGAGTGAAATGTTGCCATGTTGTCTCGAAGAATCCCTCCCCTTCCTCTCCCCAGGGTGCAGCGAGACCCCGAGCAAATTGCAGAGGTGGCCACTGAAGAGTTGCACTTTTTTCTCTGCACAAAAAGGCAGCAGGAAAGGCACGGCAGCAACCGCCCCTCCAGCTCTCCCCAGGGCCACGCAGCCCTGCGCCCGGGGAGGCACCGGGGAGGGGGCCACTGTCCCCTCCGAAAAATAAAAATAATCCCCACTCCTCGGGTCCTGCGTCCACCCAACCTCGTAGGGATGCGGACCCTCGCCTGAGCATCAACCCTCCGCGCTCTCAGCCCCCCAAGATCCCCCGCCCGAGCCGTCACACACACACATACACACACCCCCCCCCCTTTCGGTTCGCACCAGCCCCCCCAAAGCGGCGCTGCTGGCTCTTTGGCGTTGGTTGGAGAGGGGGGTCCCCGCGCCGGGGGGACGGGGAGGGGGGGGGACTCGGGGACGGGAACCGCACCGGGGGGAGCCGGGGAGCAGCTCCGCACCCAGGCTCCCCGCTACCCACACAGGCGAGCTCACGGCTTTAGTTAAACGAGGTGCGTTCAAATCAACTCCCTAAATGACGCCGTCCCACAGAGCGACACCCGTCCGGGTGCGCTTATTTGCAGGAACCCCTCCGGCGACCGAGCGCACCCCAAACCCGCGGCCCGCACATACTGGTGTGTCCGTGTCCTCCCCCTTCCCCCCCCCAGCTTAACGCTGGACACTGCGAAGCCTCGGGGAAGAAAAATACCCCCACAAAAACCTACCCTTCTGAAGTGTTGCTCCACTCCCTTGTCACAAATCCACCTGTGAAAACGTGTCTAAAGTTAGCACCGGGATTTGCCCCGCTCTTAACCGGTTCAGGCTAAAATCTGAAGAGATCCCAGTCAACCCAGGAGGGTAGAATAGCTTATTTTATGCTGCAAAGCTGCTGTGCAGACTTTGTCCAAAGAATGTTGCACGCTTTACTTTGACAATCCCCGCAGAAAAGAGAGAGAGAGAGAGGAAACAAAGACTTATGATTACCATTAGTAATTTAATCCTAAATTCCTGGGCCATTCCCATCAGCCCGAACAAGCAAACATCAACACTTTTCTTTCTCATGCACATGTATCTGCGATAGATGATTAACCAAGTCCCTCGCTGCTTACACAGGAGAAAAAGAAAATCCTGACAAACAGTACGGTGGCTGTTCGCACTTTGGGAAATTAAAACTCAAGCGAGGGAAGGTAAGAATTATGCAAGTGATGCCCTTTTCGTCCACCCGTGACGGCTGCCGGCCAAGGGTGACTGCGGTTTGGGTGTTTGTTATCAAAACTCCCATTTCAGACAACATATCCCACTATGGTACGGGGTGACAAAGCTAATTCTGGGGGAGAAGTAGCAGTCATCTCCCCAAACCGAGGAGCGCTTCTCAGACAACCAGTAGCGTGGAAAATACATATATAACAGTCTTCTCTATTTTTTATCAGTTACCTAGACCTGCTGTTTCCAAAAATTGGGGATTGGGATGCCACCGTAATACGATTCCCTTTCTAAATGTCACCCACCGCAACCCCCGATTCAGCCAAACCAAACATGTACAGGTATCTATATGGTCCAGTTTTAACTCCAAGATTTCAAATTTCAGGGGCTCAAGGACCCCCGCTGCCTTGCCCTGGGCGGACACGCCGGATGGAGCTGAGCTGAAATGCCACTATCATTTTCTTTGAACTCTTCCTGATTTTGGCCGGGAGTTTGCGAAAGGGGGGTGGGGGGACACGGACGGGACGGTACACGAGGGAGAGCGGGAAGAAGTAATTCTTTACTCGAAACTAACCTTCAGAAAAGGATCTTAAAAAAAAAAAATAGAAAGAAAACTAAATTAAAGCTGCTTGATTAAGTAGCTTTCGGGTGTAGGGAGAAGGTCGCAATTAAATCAAAATTGCACGGCAGGCTTGGGGAGGAGGCCAGCTGTGCCCCGGCGTTGCGATGCCGGGCGGGTGGGTTCCTCTTCCCCCTTCAATGGCGATAGTTTTCTTCCGCGGGCGCGGAGGGGAAATCTTTCCCGCAGAAGCCGGCGGCTGCGGGGGCCGCCGCTTTGCCCCCGCGAAACCTTTTGGGTTGCGGGCGAGCGCGTAGGGCCGGGATGAGCGGAGCTCCCCCTACGCACAGCAGCGGCCCCGCGGCTCGGCAGCTTGGCCCCGCGGAAGGGAAACTGCTTCGGGGCTGTCTCGCTGGGCTGCTCAGCCCCGGAATCCTCTTCCTTTGCTTCAGCAACGTTATTTCTTCCCCAAACCTT
>JAAGNO010006456.1:0-18884 GCA_033439905.1 Ceryle rudis | reverse complement strand
ACAGTTTAGTGTTGGAAATTGCGAAATCTTGATGTCTGTCTGCTGTGAGTCCTGCACGCACTTTTGGTTGTCCCATTTACCAGGGCCTGCAGCAGAATTGGAAGGGGAACAGGGAAGGACGCAGGGCTGACAGCAGCGGGAAATGAAAGAGGAAAACCTGACTCTACCACACATGTTATCTAAGACAGAACAAGTTTCTGCCAGGAAGAGCTGATGCCCCTGCTCTACCCAGGCTTAGGTGCCAGTTCCCAGCCCTGCCTCTGGGGCCAGGGAGATGTTTCATCCCAGGATGCCCACCCAGCTGAGCCCATGGCTCCTGTACTCAGCTGCCAGGAAGTACATGGAGTGGTTGGGTTTGCTCTGGGGTGTAGGGTCTTGTTGTGTAGGTGCAGCCACAGTCCATGCCCAGGAGGCTTTCCAGGCTAAGCTGTAAGGGGAAAGGATGGAGGGGGATCATAGAATTGTAGACTGCTTTGGGTTGGAAGGGAACTTTAAAGGTCATTTTGTCCAAATCCCAGCAGGGACATCTGCAGCTAGAGCAGGCGGCTCAGATCCCTGGCCAACCTCCCCCGCAATGCTGCCAGGGATGGGGCAGCAACCACCTCTCTGGGCAACCTGCTCCAGGGTCTCACCACTATCACAGTGAAGAGTGTCTTCCTTCTCTCTAGTCTCACTCTTGTCCCATCGCTACAGGCCCTGTGACAGGGTGTGGACCCTGGAGAAAGGATGGCCCAAATCTACAAATGAACCCCAAGGTCCTGGAGGTCACCTGGAGACCTTTTGAAAAGGATGGATGCTCCAACAGCTTAGACATGAGTGCAGGTAAAGCCTTCAGTCCTCTTCCAGAGCACGAGGCTGCTGTAACTGAACATCACACCTCGCGTCAGGCGCTACACGCCCATGCACAGAGCTCTACATCTGCTGTACTAAGGCAAGGGAAAAGTGAAACGTGGGGTTTGAGCTGCTGCAAACGGTCCAGCCTGCAGGACAAGGCACTGAACTGTTTGGCCCCATGTCTTGGGCAAGTTTGGTTACCAAGAGCTCAGGTGGCTTCCTGCAAGCTCCCATCAGGCTGGTTCAGGGCACGGCTGCTGCTGAGGCTCTTGGCAGCATCAGGACACAGGGAAAACCCCGACATGTTTTTACTTGCTTCTTGGCACAGCTCACTGGAAAGGCCTGAGCACATCTCCTCTCCCTCGGTGACTGTGTGCTACAGCCCTCCAGGCCAACCAGGGGGACCCCAGGGAATGAAGACATTTATACAGCACATTGACTGGCCTGTGCTCTCTCTTCTCTTTTGAAATATAGCAGCTTATTGATTTATATTTAAAAGGGATGAATGCAGCATATATCAGTATATTAGACACACTCGACACAAACAGAAAGGGCACCGCTGCCTTCCCACTTGAGCAATTCATCACCAAACTGAGCTCTCCCAGGGCAACAACTGAGCAGACCAAGGGGAGAGGGGTTTTCTCCCCTGTGCAGGCTTCCTGAGCGAATTCCCCAGCGTGGAAGAGAAGTGGTGTGGAAACACCATCTCCCAGAAACATGTGTTTCTGTATTATCTATCGCCCTCTGCAAATGGCTTTTCTTTCTGGCCTCTGGAACATAGAGCAGAGCTGTCATGGCTTGGGGAAACTGAGGCATGCAAAAGAAACTTGCCTTAAATCACATCGCAAGCCTGAAAAGAAGCAAAAAGTGGAACTTGGGTCTCTTGAACATTAAGGCAGTAGCCTGGCTGGAAGACACCTTCCATCCAAGGGGTCCTTAGGTGCGATTCAGGCCACTTCTGCAAATCATCCAGCACAGCAGAAGAGGGCACTGAGCTATTCATAGAATCATAGACTCATTCAGGTTGGAAAAGACCCTTGGGGTCATCAAGTCCAAACATTAACCCTACTCTGCAATATTCACCCCTAAACCACGTTCCTCAACACCACATCTAAATGACCCTTAAATACATCCAGGGGTGGTGGCTCAACCCCCTCCCTGGGCAGCCTGTTCCAGTGCCTGACTTGCTGTGAAAAATTATTCCCTACTCTCCAGTCTAAACCTCCCCTGTTGCAGCTTGAATCCACTCCCTCCTGTTCTATCGCTGATTACCCGAGAGAAGAGACCAGCACCAGCCTCTCTACAGTGTCCTTTCAGGCAGCTGTAGAGGGTGATGAGGTCTCCCCCCAGCCTCCTCTTCCTCAAACTAAACAGTCCCAGCTTCTTCAATCGCTCCTCATAAGATTTATTCTCCAGGCCCTTCCCCAGCTTCGTTGCCTCCTCTGCACTGGCTCCAGCACTTTGATATCTCTCTTGTAGTGAGGTGCCCAAAACGGGTCACGGTCCTCAAGGCGTGGCCTCGCCAGTGCTGAGTACAGGGGGACAATCACCTCCCTCCTTTTGCTGCTCACACTATTTCTAATATAAGCCAGGATGCCACTGGCTTTCTTGGCCACCTGGGCACCCTGCTGGCTCATATTCAGTCGCTTGTCAATCAGAACCCCTAGATCCTTTTCTTCCAGACAGCTTCCAGCCACACTTCCCCAAGCCTGGAGCATTGCACGGGGTTGTTGTGGCCCAGGTGCAGGACCTGGCACTTGGCCTTGTTGAAGCTCACACCGTTAGCATTGGCGCATCGATCCGATCTAGCCAAGTCTCTCTGTAGAGCCTCCCTATCCTCATGCAAATCAACACTCCCACCTAACTTGGTGTCATCTGTGAACTTACTGATGATATACTCTATGTCCTTATCAAGATCATCAATAAAGATGTTAAACAGAAGTGGCCCCAACACTGAGCCCTGAGGAACACCACGTGTGACCAGCTGCCAGATGGATTTAACTCCCTTGACCATCACTCTTTGGTTCTATCCGGCCAGTCAGTGCTTGATCCAGCAGATCGTATGTTCATCCAGGCCATGAGCAGCCAGTTTTAACATGAGAATTCTATGGGAAACAGTGTCAGATGCTTTTCAAAGGTCTAGGTAGACAGTACCCACAGCCTTTCCCTCATCCAATAGTCTGGTCATTTTGTTACAGAAGGAGATCAGGTTTGTCAGGCAGGACCTGCCTTTCATAAATCCATGCTGACTGGGCCTGATCCCCTGGTTGTGCTCTATATGGCTTGTAGTGGCACTCAAGATGATCTGCTCCATGACCTTCCCTGGTACCAAGGTCAGACTGACAGGTCTATATTCCATTCCTCAGACCTCAGGCAGCTTTGGTAGCACAAACAGCACAAACCTCCAGAAGGTTCTGATGGGCTGATCTGTAGCGTACACAGCACCTTGGTCACTTGGCTTGGGGTGTTGTCAGGGGTGGGACAGGAAACATCTCCCCAAAGTGTCACCTACATGCCCAGCCCTTGGCTGTTAGGGGCTTTGCAAATCACCCTTGAGCCTTGGTGTTAGAGTGTCTGTGACAAGAAAGGGAAGAAAGAGCTTCTCCAGCCATCTCGGGAGGGTTGGGTTCCCTACTGGAGGGCAGTTCTTCATCTCCTGGGGATGACAGGGGGTTTAAGCAAGCAAAGCCCCAGAGCTCCTCGAGTGCCAGCAGCAAAGGGGACTTCTCCAGCCCCCCGGCAGAGCAAGAGCTCATCCTGGTAACAGCACACATAAAAATCCTCCTCTCTTCCCTTCGCTGCAGGAGAAGGTGCTTGTACCTTTTCCTCTCTCTGCCAGCCAGCTTGGGGCTCAGGGAAAGGGGCTGTTTCTTGGCTTCAGGCTCATACACACACACCGAGCTCCAGCAGCTACAGAGGAAACCCTTCTCCTCGATCAGACAGAGGGCAGCTGGGATTTCAGGTACCAAAGTGAAGATTACAGCATCTCTTTTGACTTATGAGTACTCCAGTTGGCTCTCACTTGCGCTGGGTTTCCATTAGCAGCATGAACAGGGTAGTTCATCTATCACATTTACCAGCCACAGAAATTACGTCGGGGCAATTCGAATATATTCTGGTGCATTAGCACTGGGGGTAGGTAAGGGCAGTAGCAATCCACCGGGAGGGCAGCTAAGTGCACCAGATAGAAGGGAAGAGGCGTAGATACGCCACGCTCACTGAGCACTTGATATCTGAGTCAAATCCAAGCTGCTGTCTTCTTAGAGGGGAGCGTGCCTTTGATATAATATCCCCCTGAGATATGATATACACCTGTGATTATCCTGACTCGCAATTCCATGTCCCTGCGCTGCCCTGAGCTGGCTCTGCAAGATGCAGCGTTATTTATCTGGCAATAAACGGCCTTCTGTCTGCAAAATGAGGGCTTCAGCTGGAGAAGTAATGGGCAGTTTCGGCTCAGCTGGAGATGTGCCCAGAGGTGAAATCTGATTGGGAAGCAGCGTTGTCCTCCTGGCTGAACAAGAAATCCCCATGACCTGCTTTGCAAGGTGGCCAGACAAGGGCGGCCCTGGGAAGAGGAACTGCTGCAGCCTGCCAGCAAACCATGCAGCCACCACACTGAGGAGCATCACATGGAGCCTCTCCTTCAGTAACTGTCCGTCAGGAGGATGCTGCTTCCCATGGCTGATTAACAGAGAAGAAGAGCATATCCATGTCCAGTTAGTGTTTTAACCCTTCTGATGCCTACCGTCCCGCCACAAGTCATGCATCCCAATACTGCCTTTCCTGTCAGCTCCTCTCCTGCACTAGAGGGACAGATCCTGCCCATCTTGTTTCATCCTGCAGTGAGCACTTTGCACTAAGACTGATGAGTGTTCAGTGTCCTGGACATGGGGGTGCTACCCCCTCATTCATGGGCTTATCTCTGGGAAAGGAAGGGTTAATAAATCATGTGTGATGGGACAAAGAACAAAGGAAGAGTAAGACTTGTCTCCACCTACACGATCCATCTGGAAGTGGAGCAGCACTTAGAAGAAAGAGGTGCAGGTCCCGAGTCACCAGGGGCAGAAGATGGACAATGGCAGCCCTGCTAGCAGGTGTCTGGGAGACTTGGTCCCCTCAGGGGACAATGGAGGCTGTTAGCAGCTGCCTGACACGGAGACAGCTCAAGGCTGGCTCTCAGCTGTGTGGCATTTGTGAGAACCCAGCCTGTGCAAGAGGAGTGACAACAGCAACTCCATTTATAACGTGCTTTGGGATCTGTCTGCGCAGGATGCTGCAGGGAAACCAGGCACAGAAATATCATCGTTAGCATCATTATTTTTATTATTATCAGTATTCCCCTGCAGCCGGTGGTGGCTGCACAGCAAAACCATGCAGAGCTGCTCTGGTGGCATTTCCCTCCACCCACCCCAACTCCCCATTGCTTTGACTAGACAGAAATTGCCCCCAAGAACAACTCTCTTTTCCGAATGTTGATTTCTGTTTAGTTAATTAAACGTTTTCAGTTCTAGTTTTCATTTTTCTGTACCTTCAGTGCAAAAAGCCAGTCAGTTTTAGGGGGAATGAAATTATGTTCTTTCACAATTCTCAGGAAGGAAGTTGAAGTTTTAAGCAGGTCTAGAGCCACAGACATAATGACCTGTTTCCACTGCACCCACTGCCACGCTGTGGGAAAAGAGGCAGCACTGGCCTCAAACCCCCACTCACTGCCACTTTTGGTGCCACCTTCCCCCTCCAGGCAGCAAGGGTGATAATTGCCTCCCACGGCATGGGGAGGGTTAATTAGCTGGTGTTTGTTCAGTGCTGTGAATAGGTAAAATGCTGTCTAAGTGCAGAGCATTATGATTAATAATATCCAGCCTGCTAAAGCAAAGTGCTTAGAAGGATTCAGAAAGGATTATTCATTTATATGAATACAGAGGATATCTACAGTTACATTAAATGGGATAAAAATCTGCAGGGGACCTAAACCCTCACGCTTCAGGACATAAACCAGCCATTAGCTGCCTGGGTTGGGAAGGAAGATCTCTCTGAACACTTTAGCATAGTGTCATGGTGCTCAGCGGGAGACCCTCATCTTCCTTGTGAGCATCCAGGACCAGCTTCTTAGCCCAGTCTTGCAGAGATGAGGCCAAGCCTGAGTCTTTCTGGCACTTCACAACTTCTAGAATTGCTCCAGTGCTGTATCGTCTGACTACCTTGCCTCTAGAAGCCCCATCCTAGCCTTGTGCCACCATGCGCTGATGCCTCGCTTGTGCCCTGGCCCTATCCTGGAGAGCACCCAGCCCCTGCTTTGCTCCACAGCCACTGCAGCCAGGGCACCGGGACCAAAGTGACACACATGGAGATGACACTGGGTTTGACGCTTCCTGCTCCTCTATTAAAGTTGAGGAAAGGAGGGAACCTGGGTGGTGGTACCTGATGTGGAGAGCAGGAGGAGTGAGGGGGTTGAGCTGTCTACAGAGCTGGGTGCCCAGACATCGACGGTTCTCTTGACTGGTTGGATGGACCTTTGCAGGCATCTACTTGCACTTGTTGTTCATGCCCTGAGCTGCTGCAAGCGCCCAGGCTCAGGGGTGCACTGAGAGAAGCTATGCAGCTTCCAGGCTGGTGCTGGCTGGTGCTCACCTTGCTGGGGCATGGGCTAAGCAGAGTTTTCTGTCACAGACCACAGGACAAGTCTTATCTCTGCTGAGCACATCTCCCATCTTTACCTTGGACCAAGAATTCACCTCACAGGAGAACTGTAAGGATAACAGCCAGAAAATGAGGTGGAAAGGGTTGTAGATTGAGCAGACCTCTTACACCTCAAGCGGCTCTGTTGGTGCCGATTCCCCCCCAGCACCTCTGACTCCCTTCAACAAAGAAACACAGGTCCTCACAGTGTGTATCTGCTCAAGACACTCCCCGTACCAGCCACCAATTATTTTGTTGTTCAAACAAGAACATCTTAAGCAGAATCTCCAATTTTGCACCCACAGTCAGAAGCTGATCTGCTGTTCCTTGCTTAGGATTGTTCAATATTGCTTCACTTTGTTGTTGGTGGGTCAGTTGGTTTCTCGTTGGGGCAAAAAAAAACCTGCTGAAGGAGAGAAAGTACTGCAAGAATTGCTGGTTGTGTGGTATTTTTGTTCTCAGTGGTAAGAAGAAAGTACCCCAGATTTTATCTTGGAGCATGATGGGAAGATAAGGATTGCAAGAAATTAAACTCAGGAAATGCAGAAAATCATAATGCAGGAAATTAAAAGGCAGTAAATTCAAAACCGATACAAGTTTTTATACAGCGTGTGGTTAATCTGTGGAGCTTATTGCCACAAGATATTAAAAGAGGTTGGATGTGCATATGAGCACCATCATCTGCAGTTACTATAAACACAGTAAACATTAAGCACTTTAACCCTCTTTCTACACAGCACAGACTGACCACTCTTGTGCTTGTGGTTAGCAAAGAGCTTCTTCGAGAGGAATTAGAGGGCAATGCTGCCTGACTGTTAAGAATCAATGAAACCCTCTGTCTGATATCTGCACCTCCAGATGTGGTGCCCACATGTCTGGGCTGGGGCTCCAGGCAGGAGTGCTGGAGGAGAGGTGCTCTAAGCATGCCCTCTGCACATCTGACCTGAAGAGTTCAGTGGATCTGCAGGATCCTGGACAAAGGGCCAAGGCAACAGTGGGATGAGGTGATGAGTAGCAGCTCTTGGCTTGAGAAGTCTGAAAACAGAGTCCCCTGGAGTTCACATGGCTCAGACACTGTCTGATATTTGGCTTCAGTGTCTTTGATCTTCAACAGCAATCCTCTGCAACCCTGCAAGGTCTCCCATTTCATGAAGAAATGACCTCATGCAAAAGCCCACAGTGCCAAAACTAGTTCTGTTCTGGGTTGCCTTGTTTTCCTCAGACAACCAGGCCCCTGTAAATGACTCAATGCATCCCTCATCACCAGTGTTAGGTCATGGGACTTGGGATGGTCCACAAGACTATCAACCAGCTGAGAGGGGTTGCCCACTTTTACCCTCTTTTGCAGGTTAAAGGGGTAAGTAGAAGCATGGGACTTGTTCTGGGCTGGGTGCTTCAGCCCAGAGGGCTCCTGTAGACTGGAGATTACATGGACTCTCATGCTTTCCCTTCTCACTGTGCTCATTACAATAACTGAGGCCCCTTCATTTGCTGAGAAAGAGCCAAACCCAATTTGTGTCATCTCATAATGTGTACTCTAATACGTTACATTGGATCCAATTAGGTAATGGCAGCCCCAGCAGCAGAAAGAGCAGGGGGGGTTGGGGGTGTCAGACTTCATCCTGGTTTGGGCTGTGCTGTCAACATTGATCCTAATGAACGCCAGGCAGAGGGGTGTCCCCCTGAGCTGCTCTTTGTGATGCTGGAGCAGTTCAGGACTGGTTAATGTGCACTTAACACAAAGTGTTACCTGAAAAAGATGCTCAGTGAGAGGCAGCCGACACAGTGCAGTGTAATTTATGCCTTTAGAGTAGGATCCTCCATGGGCATTACAACAGCACACTCAGAAAGGACTCAGCTGCATGCTGGAGAAGAAAGGAAAGCTTTAAGTGCAGATATAAAGAAGGGGATGGAGCATCTACAAAGAAGGGGAACACACGCCCTCCAGCTGTGGAAGAAGGCAGAAGGGAGACTGAGATAAAAGGGGAGCTTTGATCTTCCTCGATCCATCGGGCTTCGATCCGCTGTGTCCTGCTGTGCCGGGGCTGGCCAAGGGCTGGTGTGTGACTGCCTCGGTGCTGAGCTGGCTGTCATGAAAGACACGTTCATAACCCCCCTGTCCTATCCCTGGCTCCCTCTGCTCAGATGGCTGCTGCTCTGCCCCAAGACCTCTGGTGGATCCTGACACCAATCACCAGTCGTTCCCATCGGCTCTGTTGGAGCTTTGCTGCAGAGGAGTAAATGCAACAGCTTTCCCATGCCAGAAGCTCAGAGTTAGCTGGGTTTCCTCACTGCTGGTTTGCAAATATTTAAATGCACTTGCTTTTCCATCTATATGCTGCTGCAGGATCCACATGAATTGGAGGCCATGGGAAAGGCAAAATATACCCTGAATCCCAGGGCTTCTTCTGCTAGGGTTTCATGAAAGACAGCAGAGTGCACACAAAGTGATGAAATGGTGGGTTCGGGTATTGTTCAAACAATAAAGAAAACCTCACGCATATATTCAGATGCCCAGTGTAATACAAACCCGCCTCGGGCTCACATTCCTGCTTTGGCAGCTTCTGACGAGCTCAAGGCAAAATTTAATCACCGGCATGGAAGGGAGAGAGCCAGACCTCCCATTATCACAGCTTCCTGACCCAAGATACTCGTATCACTGGCGCCTCCCTGCTGGACTGCAACGTCTCCTTGGTGGTAAAGAAATGAGAGCACCTAGTTTGAGCAGTGAGTGTGCCACTGCTCTGAGGAAGCCATCGGGAAGCTTCAAGGCCAATGGAGCCCCCACGGTTCAGCTATCAGAACCACATTCAAGAAAGCAGGTGACTGAAGGTGTTTTGCATTTGCTTTACAATGTTTTCATTGACTTGCAGTGACGCATGGCCTGTCCAACCCAGGGACACAATGTGCAGATGACACCAAACCTGCAGGTACTCTTGTGTCCATGGGTGGCATGTTCACAGCAGGTCAGGGAACTGATGCATGAAAACTTTGAGAAGGGAGGTTCTTGCTCCCCCTGAGTCACCTTGCCTTAATCAAGGCAAAACCATGATGCTCCTGTGATGTCCTCTTATCAGTTTTGGTCACTTACTGCACACCAGCAAAAGAAGAATGAAACTCTGGTTGTCCAGCTCACTTGCCTCAGGCACAGCAGCACTGGTAGTTTGCTGGGTCCCGGCTCTCTCTTCAGTCCTGCTGCTCCTCTGTCCTCCCCACCTGGCATAAAGTCCCTGCTTGGTCTCGCTGCCAGAGCAACTCAGTTACACTTATAAATCCTCTTTGTAATTTCATTCATTTCAAAGCTCCCTGTTACCAGCTCCAGCTCTTAATCTCACACTTCATAAATCAAGCAGCAGAGGAAATGAGCTCCTTTCACCCTGGCCAGGCAGAGCTGGGCAGCTCGTGCCAAGGGATGTGGAGCTGGTGGGGGGGTCTCTGTCCCCTGACACAACGTGCCCCTGTCACAAGCAAAGAGCCGCTGGCAGGAGCTCAGGGGGGAAGCAAGAACGTGTTGCTGAAGAGCAGGCACGGGTTTCTCCCATGCCCAGAGCTAGCCTTGTATGATTTGTGGAGACTAATTAACCTCAGACTTGCAGCATTAATATTTGGAGGGTGCTTAGTCACATCTCATACAAATGCCGTCTCGCCCAGGAGCCGGCAAGTGGAGCTGAGCGTGCCAGAGCCTTTTCAGCCTAAAGAGCCAATCCTTGGAGTTTGACACTCGCTCAGTGATGGATTTGCTCCGAAGGAAAATGCCCCTTCGGCGACCATTAAGCAGACACATTGTTTAGATTTGTGCTGAGGTGTTTTTACATCTCATCTGAGGCTTTCAGTGAAATGAGGCCGGTGGACTCCACGCAGCTCCCAGCCAGGAAGGGAAGGGCAATTATCCGTGGTGATAAACCAGGATGCCGACACAGAGAGGAGCTGCCCGGTTCAAACCACTGCAGACCAGTGGAGACTTAAACAATCTTCTTCCAGCAGGCAGGTGAGCAGGGCAGGAGTCACAGCCCAGCTGGTGGCTCCCTGTGCTGTGTGCCACGCGTGGTGACGGGGTGAGCTGCAATTCATCAACAAAAATTAGGAGTAAGAAATGCTGCTGATCGGGAGAGTGAATGAATTAATTTTTGCCTGGGAATTCCATCACGTGCATTTTTGGAGATGGTTTTCCCCTGGATGCCACACTGGGAGTGGAGATTAATGAATTTTGGTTCGTACAACTGTTCTACGGTGGAAACACGAGTTTCTGAGCACGGAAGTATTTTGCAGAATTATGGTGATTTTGCCCAATTTTGTTTATTGGAGAAAACAACCACAAAAAAATCCCCACCATGTGAAAACATATCAAATGGCCAGTTTTGACATGTTCAGAATGAAATGTTTTGATTTTTTGGGTCTGAAACATTCTTCAGTTTTAAAACTCCTGTTCATTTAATCTGGAAAAATCCAAAAGCTTGATTGAAGAGAAGTATTCTGATACTGTCAAACGAAATGTTGACTCCAAACCCTTTAAAAATCAATTTGACAATAATTTGGAAAACCTTTATCTTTGTTCCAAGCTTGAATAACATTAAAAACAAACAAACAAATGCACAGTTTGCAAATGAACTAAAAAGAATCTCTTTTCCCTGTTGTTGCAAAAAAACCCCAATTTGTTTTCTAGGTTTTCAAAAAAGGCCCCAAACCTCTTCTCAAATCTGAGGAACAATCTGGCCTTTATGAAGAGAGGTGACTGTATCTTACAAAATAAAAGCTTTAAAATAGATGGTGCGGATAACTAACAAACCAGAAGCCACCGTGATGCGGCTGCCAGACCTGAAACAGCTCTCAGCTCCATAAGCAGGGAAATACAAGTTTGCAGCAGAGACATGGCATCACCTTTGGACGTGGCCAACAGAGGCAACCGCTCAACTCCCTCTCTGTGCCAAAGGTCCATGTATTTAAAAGTGTGGCAGCAAATTTGGAAATCATCAGAAAATAACTGAAGGGATGGTCTGAGGTGTTGGAAACCTGTTGGACAACGCACAAGGAAAGTGCAAGGTACTGACATCACTGGTAAAGCCAAGATAGCATTATATCTGACTCGTCTGAGTTTAGGAGTGCCTTTGAGAAGAGGAGATACCAAAAAGCCAGCTGGCTAGCAGACAAAGGCAGACTATCAGCTAGAAGCTGGAAGGTACAGCCAGACAAACTGGGAGAGGGAGCTGAGTGCCAGTGTTAACAGTCAGAGAGATAAACCCCTCGAACAGCTTGCTCTGGCACGTGGTGGGGTATCCATCACTCAGAGCTGTTCATTCTCTTGGATCTCTTGTTGCAGGATCTGCTGCAATCAAACAGAAACTCTGGGCTTGAGAGGGGTGAAGTTCCCCCTCCTGGACAGAAAATCAAACCACACTGTCTTTGCAGCTTTTCTTGGCCTAATCTTTGGAAAGAAGAGGCCAGGAAGGCTGTTTTCCCAGAGGACAGGCCCACCACATAACCTGTGGAGGAGCAGGTCTCTTCCCTGTCCAGCTTCCCAGCAGCCTCACATGGGAACTGCTAAGAAAAGTGAGGCATGTGCCACCTCTGGTTCATTCCCAGCCCCCATGAGACTATGCTAGCCAAAATTCTTCTTCTCAGGGAAAGGAAGATCATGCAGAAGTGACCCTCAGCTCTGACCAGCCTGTGTCCAGCACAGCCCTACACACACGCTGCCATGATGAGCTCAAGGCTGCACCAGGCATCCTTTGTGCATCAGCTCTGCCTTTCACCAGCACGTGACTAGGCTGATGGTTCACAGACCCACATCGGTCAGGTCAATACAGGTCAGGCCGTCTGCATACACAGTTAGGGCAAAGAAAGAGGGCAAAAAAGTGGAACAGAATGAGAGAGGGGGGATTGCTCTGAGGAGATAAGGCAAGTGACTGGGAAAAGGGATGAAGAGATCCAGGGTACTTCCACATCTTCACTAGGAAGCTCTGGGTGGGCCCATGCCTGGCCCTTCTCAGCCTTCTCATCCAGGGTGATGCCACCATTGGTACCCCAGAATAAACCACTCCCTTAAGCAATGAATGCATCAGTCTGCTGCTGGGTGTCTTGTCCCATGCCCTTTGCAAGCCCACTCATGAGCCAGACAGGTAACTGCAAGCAGATGTATGGGACAGGACTGATTTAACCCCTCTGGGAGCAAACCTGCTCTTCTGCACCTGCTAAGAAGCCTTCCTGGTGGTACCAGAGAGACCTGCTTGCTCCTGCTGCAGTGGTGCAAGTGAGGAGCATCCCTCAGGCTTCTGCTGTGCACTGTGGCCCCAAGCTGCAGAAGCACGATGGCACCTCCCATTGTTGCCATCCCCTGCTGCTCTCAGATATGATGTCTGCAGAGGAAAGCCCCAGATCAAACCTCCTCTCTGGGGCTACAGACCTGATGCCAGTGGTGCAGAAACAGTGCTGCTGTTCGTGCTCTGGGTCTCCAGCTCACTCCCAGAGCTGGAATCAGTCTCTGCAGAGGAAAGTGAAGGCCAAACCCCCATCCCTGCAGTTTTCTTCTTTACGAGAGCAGCACTGGGTCAAAACAGAGAGAAGGGGAGGGTAGTCCCTTCCCAGTCACAACACAGCAGCCAGAAGGCAGGCTGCTCTTGTGCACTTCAGCACCTGCCCTGTCCTCAGAGCGTCAAGGGTGTAGAAGAAAATCTGCTGCTGACCCAGCAAGTCAAAGAAGAGTTTCTGGAGACACATCCTTTCCATCCCACTTCATCCACCCTGCAAGTGCTTTGGCTCCAGCAGGGTTTTCCTTCTCGCTTCCCTGCGCTTGCAGGAGCCAAGTGATCTCTCACATATGTGGTGGGAGTTGAACAGACTGGAGAGAGTGAAGCTTTCCAGACCCCAATAATATAAATGGTTTTAGCCTGTCTGCAGAGCTGTACAACACAGCTACCTCAGGACAGCATCCCTGTGGCAAGTGACAGGTTGGAAAACATAAAGCACTGGGTCCTGAAGTCCACTCCTACCTGTTCTGACTTGGTCTGAGGTTGAGGGCAAGGCAGTTTGGATCTGTTTCACAACCTTTTGGTGAAAATATTTCTTTAATCTTCTCATCCTGCTCTTCTCTTTTGGGCTGTGATCTTTCTTTCTCTCCAAGGACACTGGACTATGGACCATGTAGGTGTTCTGCTGGTATCAGAGACTGACACCATCAGGAGTCTGTATGCTTGCCATGGCACCAGTGTAGGATGAAGATCCTGCCCTGCCCCGGGTCAAACACACGGCACAGGTGTCTATTCCTCACTGCACCACGCGTGCCATTGGATAACCTCTGGAGAAAATCATGTTCTCGTGCACTTGCACCGTGGGTCAGGGGTTTGCACCCTGCAGGTATGAAATGTTGGTGGTGACCCAGCATGTCACTTCAATCCCCCAATGGGGTGCAAGGAAAAGTAATAGTCACTATTTCATCTGCTTCCTCCCTCGACCTCTAGCTCCATGAACTTCCCTCTTCTTGGCTCCAGCACTCCAGAGTTTATCAGGAGGCTTTCCTCGGATCATTTGTCCATGCAGCAGCACCTTGGGAAGTCTCAGAGCCCTAAACTCAGGCAGAAATCTGGGGGTCCATGTCCAGCCAAGCTTGTCAGAGCCTCAGAAGCTCTGCATAGAGCCAGATACTGCCCCTCTGCCAGTGCCAGAGCCCTGACCCCTACCTGGATGGGTCTAAGGTGGAGAGAGGTGGTCTGACCTGGATACTGAGAACTCTGTGTCCCTTTGAGGAAAATGTGGAAGTTTGCTCCCATATCCCTCCTGAAGCTGACCTGGTTTAGCTGTGCCAAATGCCACCACAGATGGCTTATTAGCATCAGTGTTCCTTCTTGCATTAATACCTGCAGCTGGGAACTGGAGATACTGAGTTATTCTGGTAGTGAAGACAAGGGCCGGTTGTGAAGGACTGCAGAAAGATTTCATAATATCAAGTGACTGGTGACAAAAGGGCAGATAAAATTCAATGTAGAGAAATAGAAACTAACCTACATGGGAAAATACAGTCCTAACTTTATGAATTAAATAAAGCATCATGAGCTGCCTGTCATTGCTAAAGAACAAGATTTTGGTGTTATAATACATGCATCTTTGAAAATGTCATCTCTGTGCTTGGCAGTGGTTAGAAAAAGCAAATCAAATGTTAGGAATTATTAGGAAAGGAATAAAGACCAGCAGTATAAAGACCAGAAGCTGTCAGTCTATCCCCTTGTAAATCCCAAGTGGGCTCTACCTTCAAGCCTGGGCAGTTCTGGGCCAATCTCTGGAGAGATGTGACAGGGAGTGTGACAGGAGCTGGTAAAATCATGCTTGGCCTTGAGAGGGTGGGCTGGTGCTGGCTCTTCTCTCTCCAGCACAAGGACCAGGAGGCTTCCAACAGAGCTGAGGGACACTATGTTCACGTTAACCATGAAGTGGCTCTTCTCACAGTATGTAGTGAAAATGTGCAATTCCACAGGCACATTCACAAGAGGAAAATCCATCAAGAGATGTTTGAATCAAAGGTACCTTCAGATTAGGAGCCTTTATGCTGGACATCAAGAGAGGATCTCACCATGTTCCTACATACCACCCTCAGCGTCTGCTGTTGTTCTAGGACTAAAGAAACTGGTTGTCCCGGCCTCGAGGAGTTGACAGTCTGAATCAACAGGACAGGTGCTTGGAGACAACAAGGTTTATTAAAACAGGATGGGAAATTCAAGTCAGTGCCCTCACAAAGCGAAAAATAGCAATGGGACCTTGACCAGAGTATTAGGCCACAGAGGATTGTGATGCAGAAGTCCAGTTAAGACTATCCAGCCTTCAGGATGCTTTGAGGGTGTCTCGCTTTCCAAGACATGAAGCCAGAGAAAAGCAGATATCATGGCTCCACTGCTCACAAAAAAAAAGTTCATTTCAGCCTGGCTAGTTTGCAAAGCAATCAGCAAAATGGGGAAACACTGGTGAGGCCAGGGAGGCAGGGAAGAGCTGGGGAGGGCAACTCCGCAGGAGAGGCTGGAGGCTGTTAAGGAGCAGAAGGAATGGAGCAAGCAGCTGTTCGGTGCAGGGCAGAAAGAAGACACTCTGATCCTGGCTCTGGGTGGTCAGGCAGCTGGAAGACCATGCAGGCTCTCTAGGGAGGAGCTCCAGTGCCCCGATCCACAACTCAGTTCCACTTTGATCCTTTATCACTACCACCTCTCCTCCCCACTCTGTCTAGGCGAATGGATGTGTATTGCATAGAGATGGGGGAGTTGATTAAAATAAAAAATGAAGGGGATCATTTGTAAGTATTTTAGGAGGTACTAGCCCAGCAGCATCCCTGGCACCAGGCTGGTGAGCTCAGTACCCCACAACCCCAGTGGTGCAGGGACTCTCTTGGGGACAGGGGGGACTCGGGCAGCACTTTGTTAATCTGTGCTTTTTTCTTCCTTCCCTTTCTAGGAAGGTTTGTGGTGGCTTTAGCTGCAACGCTGAAGGCACCACCACACTCCCCACACTCCCTGCCCACCGTGGGCTGTAGCTGGGCTCTGTGCAGCAGTGGTGCTGACAACAGGAGATTCCCACCGCCTTGGGGCATCCATCGCTGCCAAGGGCAGCTGTGGAGCCTGGCACATCCCTCATGGAAGGCTGCAGACTGTGGGACCTCCAGGACGCTCAGCAATCTCTCTTGCTTGCAGTAAGCAGCTCTGCGTGCATCAGCTCCATGCTTTCTTTTTGCCCACAACTCCCCACTCAGCCCCACAGCTCCAGTCTGCACCCAAAAGGGATTTTGAGTGCAAAAAAACCTCTTTGGGTGGTTTTTTTTTTTTTTAAACAACATTTTCTTTCCAGTCACCTTTCTTTATTCCGACGTACTTAAACACCCCTCTTACAAAATCCCTATTACCCTGACTCAGAGGCTCAGCTTTAAGTAGTGCTTTGAATTAAGGTTCTCAACTATGCATTCAATTGCAGTTTAAAAGGGGTAGTTAATGTATGTTACATAAATAGCTATTATTAAATACGTTCACTGAAGATTAACAACTGTTGTGCGTAATGGATACGTGTCTAACTACTATGATATATACTGAATTTCCCTATTATATAGCTGCTGGATGTGTGTCTGCTAGAATGGAGCAAAAATTCACAGTGAATAATTTAGTAGATGAATTTAGCCTCTCTTTCTGTCTGTGAAACCGCATGGCATCCTGCAACGTATTCATCACTCCGGTCTGATTCTGACGGTCTCTCTCGCTCGGGCTCAGCCGCACTCACTGGGATGCGGGTGGCTCATGTGGCTGTTCCCGGGGGGGTGGGATGAGGACTGGAGCTGACTGCAACGCGCTGCCCGGGGATGCTGTGGCTGGCACTGCTTTGTGAGACCAGCGCTGGCTGGGCAGCAGGAGCCCTGCTCTGAGCTCTGCAGCCCTGAGCACCCTGAAGCACCCTCACTCTCTGAGCCCACTCACCACTGTGCCCATAGCCGCTGCTGGCCAGCACCAAGGAGCTGCTGGCTGCAGGCAGTTGGCTTTTTTATGCTGATCCTGCTCCCAGAGTTGGGAAGACAGAAGAAACTTGTCCTGTCAGGGTCTCTTCTGGTTCTTAAAGATAATTTCCTATTGGTACCTGGGTCCCTTTTTCTATTTCTGTGTCTAAACAAGATGGTTGGCAGGACATTTGCTTGGGCACAGATGAACACTGGTGGGGGAAGACGAAGTCCACGGTGGTAAACACAGGGCTTGCCTAGGGAATTGCTCTCTCTAGGCATGTCTACATGGAGAATATGATGGAAGTGATCTTCCCTGAAGATTTACTGGAATATATCTCTGGGTGGTTGCTCTTGAGCTCAAGGCTGGACAGCAGAAGGTGCAGAGGTACCTGTCAGTGGATAGCTGTGTTGACACATGACATCCTGCACATCTTGCTGCTGATGCCAGAAGAGCTCCTCTCCTACAGACAAGGAAGCAGCACCTGCCACAAGACCTTGCAGTGCATCCAGGTGAGCCAGTCCCTTTCTCCAGCATCTGATGGACAACATTGTCCGCATGGGTGTGAACACAAAGCACAGCTGACAGCAGACAGGCCACGGGCAGATGTTCTTCAGAGAGACAGGGAACCTGCTGCTGCTGTGACCAGCTCACAGGCCTTGCTCACTTTGCAGTGTCCCCAACACACGAACAGGTATGATTCAGAGAATCAGCTTTACCCCAGACAGATCCAGATGCATCAGATCTGCAGCAGACAGGTGGGAGGAACAACCAGCATCAGTTCAGAGGAAAGGCACCTTTCCCTCCACGTACGGCAACTGCAGACAGCCAGGTCTGCCTGATAAGCTCCTCATCCACAGCAGCAGGTGCTGCGGGGCCCTCCTGGGCTGGTTTATCAGAGAAATCAGCTCCTTTCCTTGCTCAGCACATCCTTGCATTATTGCTCCCTCTTGATGCTGTGTAGTTTTTCCCTTTCCTGCACTTCCCGGCTCACTTAGTCTCATCTAAAGCTTATCAAAAAGGTGGCAGGGGGGTAGGCAGGTTGGGAAGTTGTGTGATGCCTTCTAAAGGCATCTCATAGAGATGCCACAGCTCCTTACTGGGAACATAATGTGCCCACAAGGTCCTTGTTGTTTCTTCCAGGAGGTGTAGGGGAAATAAAGTACCCTTCCCCAACCCAGTTCCCAAAATAAAACAAAAACAGGAAAAAAAAAGGATTTAGGATGAAAATAACTAGCTGAGGCATGTCCTCTGTGCTAGGAAGATCAAGTGCTAATGATGGTTCTGGCACGTTGGTGACAGTTTTGTCTGTTGTATGTATATATATTTTAACTGTGAGACCACATGGGAGGCTCTTTATGCAGTCGAAGTGCCTTTGACAGCCGCTGAGAACACATTGGCTCCTTTCTGCTGGCAAAAGACTCATCCCATTAAAGGCTGTCGATAAAGGGAAGGGAAATGACAAGGGTGCTTGGGAGGGAGCGAGGCAGCAGGAGGAGACAGGAGCTGCCACCACCAATGTCATTACCAAGAATGAGAAGGAGCTTTTGCATAAACGCACCATGTGTTTTCATTAGCGGTGGCGGGGAATGTGCTGTTCTGAAGAGAGCATTTATACCATCGAAGGGAAAACAGATACCCTGCGACTGTCACATGAGCACCCATGGTGCTGACGGCTTCAGCATGTGAGCATCCTTCATGTCCTGCCTTCATCAGTTGCTACCAGCGCAGTGCTACCCCAAGCCAGCAAGCCCCCCATCCCACTGGAGAGCTGGGAGTGTGGCCACGTGGCCTCTGGAGCCAGTGAGTCTGCCCAGCTGGGGATGGGTGCTCATAATGGGACGGCAGTGCTGGGCTAATGGTTGGGCTTGATGATCTTAAAGGTCTCTTTCAACCAAAATGATTTTCTGAGCACAC
>JAAGNO010006454.1:0-43079 GCA_033439905.1 Ceryle rudis | reverse complement strand
GGTTCCCTCGTCCCTGCCCCCCGTCCCCCCAGCCTGGCCCGATGCCGCACGCTGGGTCTCCCCGGCGGGCGGAGGGAGACGGGCGAATCGCGTTTGCGCCCACCCGCGGCGGTGTGGCCGTGGGAGCCCGGGGCTGCTGTTCGTTCCTCCGTGTGCCCCTCTCGGAGACAGACCCTGCCCCTCCAGAAATCGGGTTCCTTCGGCGTCCCGTCCTGTGATGTTTTGGTCCTTTTGCCCTTTATGGTTTCTAATGAAGATGAAGTAAGGCGGCTGCTGCCGTTGCTGCTCTTCGTGGACCCTGCAGAAATAGTCAATTTATCTTGGCTTATAGGAAATTAAGACCGCTTTAGAAAGACATCATCACTGCCGCCCTAGGGACCCTTTTGCACGCTGCCAGGATCTGTCTGTCCCTGACTGCTCTATTTTTTGTTTTGTGGTGGCGGTTGTTTGTTTGGTTTTTTTGTCATGGTTTCTTTTTGTTTTGGTTGGTGTTGGTTTTTTTCCTTTGGAGGAGTGGGAGGAAGTTACCGGTGGATATATGTGACAGAAGCAGCATCTTTTGGATACTCTTCACTTAGAATTAATAGTTGCAGTTACCCTTGTAATCTATGTCTCTGCTGAATCATCTCACTTTAAAGGGAGAGACTTTTAATCCCCTTTCACTCCTTCCTCTGTCCCCTCTGCTCATTTTTCTCAGTACAAGAAGCAGAGAGGTTAGCAACCCTCGTCTGAATGTAGAATAGACCTGGACATCGGGTGTCTTTCCTCTTGCTCCATGTGGCAGTTGCAAACACCCTCTTGGCTGTCCAGTTTCAAGGAGTATCTTGTATTTCGCTGTGTTTGCAAACAGTGAAATGTTTTCCTAACAGTGTCATTCCCTCAGTTGATCCCCACCCCCCATTCTCTTATTTGTTCATGTGTTTGTTTGTCTTTTAAGTTTGACCACATTTGAAGTGTCTAACTTCAGGCCCTTTAAAACACACTTTTACCTCAATATTGACCATGCCTTGAACTATGCAAAATTCCTGAAATTGCAGATACCATGAGGAGAGGGCATGGAAAGAGCTACCTGGATGTCAGAAAGGGGAAGAAAGAGAGAGGAAAAAAACCCCAAGAAACTATCCAGACATTAAATAACAGATTTAGATATTTTCCTGTTGTAAATGCTGGCATTACATGTTACAGTAATTATATGCTCTGGGCTACTGTTACAATGTTTGTCTGCTGGATAGTAACCTGAACTTATGAAGTGAATAGAGTTGGTTTTGGATAATAGTAATATTTATAGCCAAGATTATTCACAGCAGATGTCCTATGCATGTAGGCTTTATTAAATACGCTTTTAACTTTCTGGCCTACAGTGTTAAAGCTTAGCTACACTGTGAAGAGAATTTTTCTCTTTAAATTTAGACACATTAAGCAAAGATCACAACTAAAATCTAAAGTAAATAAAGGACATCAAAAGTGTTATCAAAAAAGATGAGATTGTATTTTAGCTGTATGTAAAAGCAAAGAAAAAGAGTACCTACTATTAAAATTGCATTATAGCTCTTAAAATCATATTTTGACTTGTCAGAATATGATGTTTGTTTTTTATTACCTCTAAATCTTCTGTTGCTTTTGTCTTAAAATTTGACAACCAGGATGTAAATATCTAAACATTAACTTGTGTAAATACAGGAATTATGTTAGATGTAATGTTGTAGCTGTACAGTGGGAAAAAATTGTTCTCTAAGAATGAACGATTTTTGTATTTTATTTTTAGGATGCAAACTATGCATTATTTCAATTTCTTCAATGAGCAGGCTAGGTACTGTGTTTTTATGTAAATTTATATGTGAAGATAGAAATTTTTTTTTTTTCTTAAAATTTAGGTTAAACTGATGAAGGGAAACCTAGTCTCATATCCATCACTTGCTATTACTTACTGTTTCTTTCAGCATCTAAACATTTTGAAAGGATGCCATACTGCTGGATTTCCTTTTCAGTATAGCTTCATAAATTAGACAAAAAAGATCTAATTCCTCCTAAAGTTCCTGGATCATTTCAATAATGCCTGAAAATATTAATTCTTCCACTCCACAGCATGTACTATTTGATAGAATTAGGTCTTGGTAAGCTTTTGCAGAATAGGAGTAAATTTATTTTCTTACACGTAGCTAGAGGTAGAACACTTCTGGCCTTTTAAGAAAGTGTCCTTTTCACCATAGCCCTGTTGGCATTGCTGTTACTTTACTTTTCCTGTGCTGTGTCTTTCCATAAATACATGCAGGGAGATGAATTTTATTTAATCCACTGAATGAGTATTGTTGAATGTGAGCCTCCAATCTCACTATTCTCCCTTGAGAGAGTATTAAAACATAAAATAGTCAAGGTGAATAGTTTTGTTCTTAATTGTGATGGTGTCTGTACATAGATAAGAAGAGGAAAAGCAAGTCAAGGGTCACAGCAATTTAAAACTCTCTGTGTATATGAAAGAGCAAATTCTTGATTCAGACAGATTCGATCAGAAAACCACCCAGATATGTGGGGGTTGTGTGGGTGGAAGCAAGTAACGCTTAGGCCTGTGTGCTTTGAAGAGGGTTCCTTTATTAAAATTTCTAGAGGAGGATATATAAAATACTCATATAAACTACAGGTTTGGAGTTAAAGAAAAGGCCTTCTGGGTTTTTTTGGTTGTTGTAGGTTTTGTTTTGTTGTTTGTTTGTTTGTTTGTTTGTTTGAGGTTTTTTGGTAAAATTTTCTAACAGTCATTGCACCACATATGCTAATTCAGTAAGAGTTTTTCATGGACATCTGCCCTTCATTAGAACAGTTTGAGAAGTCATGACAGCTGTAACAGTGGGCTTGTAATTCCTCATCTGTCGACATATTGTTACACTATTTAAAATAAAGCAAGAAATGAAAACAGCTAACTACTATCAGAAGTGTGCAAATAAAGCATTAACTTGACTTCTGAAATATACTGAGATTTCTTGTTGCTCCTGTTCTCTGACAGCTTTGTTGCCTCATGTTGCCTGAACAGAATTTGTAAGGAAAAACCTTCCGTATATCCCCTACCAGCGTGCTTACTGCTCTAGAAGCATATCGGTTTAGTAAATACAAACAGCCCTGTGTTAGTGCCTTTTGGTTCTGTGAATGTTTCCACAGAGCATGCCAAGATGTGGATTTTGTAATGTGGAAACCCACAGTATAGACTTGAGAATGAGCCCACAGATTTATTTCCTATGGGATAACAGAGAGTCTTAAGATAGTAATAGCTCTCAGTTTTTAACAAGCATGCTAGATTTGAAACAGTGGCACAGTGATGAGATGGCTAACTCATGGCATTGCTGAGCAGTTGAAAAATATCATTCACAGTGAATGGTATTATAATTGCAGAATTACGTTTTTCACATAACTACACTAACTTAGACTTTTCATATATATAAGGGTTTATTATTTATTTGGTATGGGGCTTAAAATGGCCAACTCCTGAATTATCGGTAATACACATATGGCAGAACTCTTCAGTACTAAGAATACTGAAGTACTATAACACAAGCACTATGTATTAAGACAAAGACATAAATCTCACGTGTTATTTCCTAAAGGCACATAAGAAATACTACTGGACAGTTTCTTCTGAAAAAGCTAATTTCTATTGTTTGTTTTTTAATCAGTGCAGCATCTGCCATGTCTACAGAGGGGCAGAGAGTTGATGACAGTCCAAGCACTAGTGGAGGCAGCTCTGATGGAGATCAGCGTGAAGGCGTTCAGCAGGAACAAGAAAGGGAGCAAGTTCAACCCAAGAAAAAAGAGGGCAAAATATCAAGCAAAACAGCTGCTAAACTGTCAACTAGTGCTAAAAGGTATGGTCTTCTTTCTGGCTGTTTATTTTCCTTTCTCTTTTTTAGCTGACCATCAGATATATGTATTGACACAGTATATTAATTTTCTTATTGTTTTATTATAACACTACTATGTCACCATAATAGCCTTTTGAGACTGGTCACAATAATGAGACCTGTATTCTTTTTTCCTTTCTTTGACAGATTGGCTCTTTCACATGGTTTTAATAGTAGCTTGCATGATAAAAGCTGACATTTTTTTATTGCTAGTAAAACTCAGACAGTTTTGTAGCCTTATAAAATATATCTGTGTATGTGTATGTATGACTGATGTTGAAACTTGTCAGTGTAACTTACAGTTAATTAACCATAAACATTTCAGACAGTTCACTAACTCAGCATGTTAGGACTACCATAATACCTATTGCTGTAAAGTACTGCATTTCCTTTTCCCAGATGGTCAGGTCAAAAATATTTGAGTGAACAACAAATGCATGTTGGTTTCATTATTTTAAACTGTGGTCTGCTTTAATACCCATTTCTTTCCTTCTCTTTTCTGCTTGAGAGGAAAGGTGGGTTTATAGAATAGCTATTTAAGTTATTTGATGCTGTCCTGTCAATCTCTAGGTAACAATTGTCTTGCTTAGACCAGACAGAAGGAATTTACAGCTTACTGTTGCTCCATTAGTACACATAGGGGTGTTAGTCCAGGCAAAAGAATGCAAATGGGATTATAGTGACTGAAGTTAAAAACCACTTCTCAAATAATCTGACAAGAGACCAATTCCGCAGACTGTCCTGATGAACAATCACCAGATCATGTTTCTTTGCCATGTAAAGGCCATGCAAACTACAAGAAAAAAAAACATTGGAGTTGTGCCACTATGGTGCTGTGGTAAAGGAGAAGTCTCAAGGCTCTGTTGCCATAATTTATAACATGTGCGTGTAGTAGGAGTCTGTAAATGCTAGTATATAAATGTATGTGTACATCTCTTCAGGACTCAAGTCTTTGTCTTGGCTTAATCTGTACCTTAACCATTTACATACTTTTCTGAAGTTTCCTGTTTTCCCAGCAAGGTGTCGTCATGCTTTTCTTCTGCCGTAGACCCCTTCCTTACAGCTAGCCTTTCTTGTTATTTTTTTTTTCCCTGGCGAAATGCTTTCTGAAGACCCCTTCCTACTATGACACTATTAGGAGATTACCTCGTCATCTCACCTACAGGGTGGCCAGCAAATCTTGCCCATGTTTCCTTTTATGGCTGAAAGGGAAAAAAAAAAAAAAAACAAAAAAGAAAACAAGTGGAAAACAAAACAAAACAAAAAACCCAAACAAACAAACAAACCCCAGCAAAACAAAAAAACCCCAGCTTTCACTTCAAACCATGATGTTTTTCATGTAGTTAATCCTCACAGCCATTATGATTTCTGGCCGTCTTCTCTTTTATCTGCTTCCTGCTATTGTTATTTTTTAAATATTAGGAATATTGGACTAGTTATGAGTTTTAAGGTCCTAAACCCCAGTTTTTAACATCTTCAGAAAAGTGACAATGTATTCTGAACTTTGTGCAGTGCCTCTTGTAATGATGCCACAATTCTGACAAGGGCCTGTGGACACTATCCTATTAAAAAATTAATAATGATATGTCAGAAATTGGTCTATTAATCTTAGCTTTGAATCTTCAAAGCTTAGAGCTTTTCTCAACATGCATTTTACAGTGATAAAATTACTTAAACCTTTTAAAGTTTAATCATATCTTCTTCTGGTTTTGCTGAAACTAATTATGCCAGTTGCTGACATCAGTACGTTTGCCAGTTAGACTCTAAAGCTAGTTTCACATGTGTACTAATATTGAAGGAAAACCTTTGATTATGCATTTTAAAGGCTGAGATGATTTATAAGAGTTCTGTAGATAATGTGCACAATAAATAATATTTTTGAAAAAAATGTATTTCAGTAGTGCTGGCTGTCACAGCACTTTGTGGAAAGATTACAGCAACATAGTTTTTACAGTAACGGTGTCTTTATTGTAATTCTTAACAGGGTATCAGAGTAATTTTTTTCTTTTTTTCATTTTTTCTTTTTTATTACTATTTAGTAGTTTGACGCTGTGCTAGAATTGGGGTTACATTTCTGTAAACATTCTCAATATACCCAGATTTTCATGTTACAGGTTTGTTTAATTGTTTTTTAAATTAAAATCAGTAATGACTTAAGAAAGGAAAATCAGAAATTAGAGGATAAAAAAGAGAGGAATAATATGAAGGGAAGAAAAGTCAGAGAGTCCTCAATATGTGATAAGTATTACAGAAACTGTCTGTATAAAATATCTTCATAGTAATACTATTGATTTTGTTCATTAGAAATGAATTATAGTGCAGGAATAAGGCTATAATCCCTTCAATGGGAATGTTGATCTTGACTGGTTAAAAAAATGATCTTTTAAAATTTCAAATAAATTGAAGTATTTCAGCTAGTCCTAGTGTGGGGGGGAAGACTAAATCTATGCTTAACAAGTTTTCCCCTCTTCTATTTTTTTTGTATGGCATTATTTTAAAGTCACAATAATGTTCACTGAAGTGCTTCACTATACATTTCCCTCTAATAACTATACTACAGTTAAAGGACTCAACTCTGCTAAAATCAGTAACAACCCCAAACAACAAAGTATAATGCACTTGTGGCTTTGGTCAAGATCCCTTAATTCCTGTTTAGAGCAGAGAACATGAGCAAGTTAACATAGCACTGGAACTCCAGTCACAGACTACAGACTTAATCCAAACCTGAATTTGGAAGTCAGGTTTTCTCATTTGGAAAGCATTTTCATACATATGGAATTGTAGTCATGTTATTTTTTTTATTATGTTATGATACCTACTGTATATCTTGGATTAGAATGAAGATTTGTGCATCTGTGTTTGGAATGCTTCTACTCTGCTTTTTATCTGTATGTTTATGTCATCAGTTAGATTTAAAGAATTTGCAGTAGTACCAGGTTTTATGTAAGCTGAAATTTTGCAGTGTGCTTTTACACACTTGCTTGTGTAAAAGTAAACTGCTACCATGTCTTATGTATGAATATACTACTCCCAAAGTTTACTTCTTTCCAAAATGATCTCATGATGGAGGCTATATGAAACCACTTGAATTCATATTTGAGTATGATTTTTGGTTTTAAGATACAGAGTTTCTTCTGTTAGCATTGCTATAGATGGCATCAAGAAGGCAGAATGCCATCACACGCTATCCTTCTCTGTTAATACTTTTAGGACTAGCTGCTATACAGGTGTAATAGCTTAGAGCATATGTCATACAGTGTACCAGTCCTTCAATTTTCCTTACCCAGAGGGCATCACCTTAAATAGCAACCTTTCTTACCTAACATGTCGAGATTGAGAAACTTACTGCATATCACAATTACAGTTCAGACATGGAATTGAATTGCTGTCCTTGAAAACAGCAGGCATCTTGTTACCTCTTAAGTAGCAAATCTTAGCATGACCTTTGGATTGAGAGAAGTGTAACCATTCTTGGCTGACACAGTAGCTCAAAAAAATAAATGTATTGTTTTTCTTGGCTCCTGAAGTTGATAGTTGAAAATCTGTCAACCTTTATGTCCAGTCCTGGATTTTTTTTATAAATATCTGTTCTTACAATGAATTGTGAACTTTACAACTTTCGTTGTAACATTTTCTTTTGTTTACTGCAAGTTACAACCTTAAGGAGTAGCAAATAGGTGATAGATTAAATTTGTTTGAAATTCAACAGAATAGAAAAGAACTGCTTTTTCTCTCTCTCTGCTTTTTTTTTTTTTTCCCTTCAGAGAAGTTTGTCACAACACTGTTTTCAGGGAATCTGGGAATGATACTTAGCATGTTGAATATGACAGCAAACCATGGAGTGCTTTCTCTTATGAGAAATATCTTTGTCATTTATTGTGCATCTAGTATGGAGGTGAGACTATTTCTTTTCCTCCAGCATGAAACTAACATCTTTAGATCAATTTCCTGCTCAGTCAGAGTTTATGTAAGATTGAAACATACTAGTGTATGTATTTCTAAATAGCATATTCGTCAGTATGGAGTGTTAGCTCACCTGACTTTTATGGACAGAGACATGCGTTTTAGAGAAGTAGACGTGACAAAACAAGCTCATTGTCAAATAGTCCTTTATTTTGCTTCTTTTCCTATTACTTGTACTGGGAAGTCCTCTGACATGTTCAGTTCTCTCTTAGCTTTAGAGAACTTCAACTGTTTAATGAAGGAAACAACACACAATCCCCCTAGGCTAGGAACAGTCGTAAATATGTGTCTTTGAGAATTAATAATATTTGAAATCCGCAATGTACTTTCATGCTTCTGAATTTAGGAGTAGATTAACCTTTGCACTGTTACTGGAAGGCAACTATATTTGTTCTCCTCTGTTAGTAAAATGGAGGGGAAATATGTGTGTGTGTGTGTGTGTATATGTATATCTAAATTTATATCTGAGAGAGAGAGGGGTCAAATGACTTCTTTAAGACCAAAGAAAGAATATCAGATCTGACACTGCAAATTAAATGTCCTATGTGTACAGCCCAGGGCTCTGATTACTAGCAAGGGCTTCTTCCTCTGCCATCACCCCACTCCTCAATATGCAATAAACCAGTATGTCATTAGTTTAAGCATAAACTCGATATATACAATTATTTTATTTTGGAGTCCTTTTTCCTCTTTGACATAGCTAAACATAACTGTACTGAGGCAGAAAATCCAAGGAAAGAGATGCCAGAAAGGACCCTGCAAAAAATGTTTTGTTGCCACATGTTCTCACAGTGAACCCTCCTGTGGTCAGCGAAGGAAATGAGGCACATCCTCTCCTGTGTGCAATTCTTAGGGCAACTCAATGGAGATATGAAACAAGTGCCAGACCCATGGAGTACCTCGTGCAGACAAAGGCCAGCTTGTACATTGGAGGTCTCTAACAGTGCAAGGCTCTCTGGGATGTTGCCTGATGATTTAATTGTAACTTTGAATGCTTTGACATGTGAACAAGCTATTGTGTGTCAGCTGCTATACAGAAACTATTTATGAATGGGCTCTCAGCATGAATACAAGGTAAATTAAGGTTGCAACAAAAGACGTGTAAGGTGCATATATTCATTTTAGTTTGGGATGACACAGAGTAGGAGAACAGACAAGGACAACTTTCTGAGGTGCAATTGATGGACAGTATCATATTAATATGTTGTATCTTCTTTATATAAAAATAATAATGAATGAAACATTTCCTTATCTTAGATGCTTGCAAAAGCAATCAGGACCTTTGAACGTAAATAGAAAGTATCATCTGATCAGTTATCACTTGAAGTAGAAAGGTGTTTTGCTTTTGTTTGCTCAATCACAGGAAAAGCTTGATAAACAACCATTTTTGTGCTCTTGGCATTAGAAGTTAGAAATTTTGAGTTGAACAAGAGAGCTCTGCCCTTCTGTTTGCAGAATGGAAGGGACATGGGTTAGGATTCAGGAGGAAGAAAAGAAGTGTTTCAATTTAGGACTTAAGCTGCACTTGTCAATCCATTATTGATGTGTCTTGGACTCATTGTAATGCATTAAAATATTAACTGCTTTTACTACTATATGTATTAACCCCTGACTCCATAGAAATTCAATGCCATCATTCTGTAACTTCCCAAAAGGCAGAAAAAGCTGAGAAACTGAGAACAGCAGAAACTGCTGAGATTCCATGCTACCTAGGTTTTCTGTGATTCGAATTTGTGATATTATAAATTTCAAAAACACAGTTGGAAGTCGACATATGAAGAAGAAATATTTTTATATTTTAATATACAGAGGAAATATTTTAAGTATCTCCTACACTTGTAAGATCTCACTTCTGTAAGGTGTGAACTGTTGGGATTGTTTAAATGGAGTAACTTTTTTAAAGCAACATGTTTTGTTGTGCTTAGACTTCGCTAATCAGATTTTCTCTGCTTCCTGCTAATATTGGTTAAGCAGCCCATGCCTGTATTTTTACAGAAAGGAATGATATTTATTGGGGAAATTCTATATACTGGAGATTTAAATATTTCAATGGGTAAAAAAACGAACACTAAATTTGTCCCCCTCTACAGGAGTAATGAATCTGTGTGTATGTGGTGTTGGGATGCATAGAATTTGGAAGAAAAGCTAAGCATCTGAAAGAGTGTTTTTATATCTTCAGCTATCAACCGGTCTAATAAGTGGTTATTACCTATACCTACAAATCCTGCCCATGTATGTCCTAATTATTTCAGAATGTGAATAATAAAGAATTATAGTTTCTGGCTCAGGCCAGTTCTCTACTGACTTTGGTTCATTTATTCATTATAGACAAAAATTCAATTCTTGGTGGCTGTGAGACTCCTTAGCATGTAAGATTATATTTGGATCATATTTGGATCATTTGGAGAATTAAACTGCTAATTTTTTCATGTTGTATATGATAATATACCTGAATGTTTATTTTGATAAACCATGTTCTTTGTATTTATGTGCAAAATGGGTGGCAGTCATTTTTAACAAGATACATGTGCACTTCAGGTCAGGCTGGAACTTTTGGGTTGTGACTTGAGCATGTGTCTCAGGAATCTGAGTGATATATTCATGCAGGTTTTCTTTTTTAGTGTAGGGAATAACAGGAATAGCAATCTGCTCCTGTACATGAAACCTTGTGAAGGAGAAGTAAAGAAGGAAATACTGAGGGTACATTGAATTGTTTTTAATTTCCTTCCTCCTTCTAAATGTTCGTGGTTTTGCACTGAAGCAGTGTTTAAAACAGCCTGGGGTGTAGTTTATAGGGAAGGTGGCCATTGCAGTCATTCTTATGGCATCATACTCTGGCAAGTGTTTGGGAACTGCAAACTCCTACGAGTTCCTTTGGGAACTCTGTAAACTCCCACTCTGCATGTTTAAATATCTTCAGAGGGGAAGATACTGGTTCTTATCCTGGTATAAAGGAAAAGAGCCCATGTTGCCAGATATGGCAGAGATCAGGCATTCAAGGACTTGGCGTGGCAGCATCACCCTGGGAATATCCAGAAATCTATTAACATGAAGTTGTTCTGCCTGGAGGATGACCTCCAGCAGGATGCCCGTAATGAGAGCAGTCCTGGTGGGATTTGGACTGGACCTTCCCAGCTTTATGTCTTTATCAGTGACCTGGAGGATATGGCAGAGCACACTCTCAAGTTTGCTGATGACAACAAGTTGGGGGAGAGCAGTTGGTACACGCAGGTGCAGGGCTACTCATCAGTGGAACCTCAGCAGGCTGCAAGGGAGGGTTGACAGGGAACTTGGGAAATTTAGCAACATGTAACATCATGCATGTGGGAAGGACTAACTCCTTGTAATGATGCAGGCTGGGGAGCAGCTCTGCTGAGAAGGATATGGGGACCCTGGAAGACAGCAAGCTCAGTGTGAGGCAGCAACAAAGGCCAGCTGCCTCCTGGGATGTATTAACAGGAGCATAGTCAGTAGGTAGATGAAAGGGATTTCTCTCCCTTTACTCAGCTCTCGTTACACTGTGTCTGGAATAACACATACCTGGTTTTACGCCCCCCCAGTGCAAAGAAGGCATGCATTCAAGCAACTCCATCAGCAGGTCCCCAACCTGGTCAGGCAGCTGGAGGGAGCTCTCTATCCTTTGAGAATAGAGATGCTTTGGGGGCACCTGATAGCAGCCCCCCAGTACCGAGGAGGATGTTATGGAGAAGACCGGGATAGGCTCTTTCTGGGAGGGTGAGAGAACTGTCCTATGAAATTGAGATTTTTTTTTTTTTTTTCCCTGCCAGTATGGGATGCTCTCCAGAATATTTAGCTTCTTAATGTGTTATGAGACATACAGACAGAGGGGAAATAGGGAAGGAATGTATATGAGACATCTAATTGTTGTCTAGGTGAGCAGAAGAGCTGAGAACACCAACCTATAGAAAAGGTGGGATTTTCTGAGTGGCTGCTCATGACATAACTTGTCCCAGATTGGAGGCCTATTTTTCAGAAAATATTTTATTTTTATTTCCACATTTTCTTGATCAGTTTTATGAAGCCTTATTGCATCAGCTTTCCATCAGAAATTATAAGAATTATTTTATTATTATTTTACTATTATTGGTTGCTGTGGAAATGTTTGTAAATTTGAAAGAAATATATTGACAAAAAGTTCTGATTTTTTTTTTTTTTCCCCTCTCTCTTAAGAATTCAGAAAGAACTTGCAGAAATTACATTAGACCCTCCTCCAAACTGTAGGTAAGTTCTGGATTTTATTAATTTTTAAGATATGGAATTACAGAAATTGCATAAAGGACTAGAGTAAATTTTGGCTATTCTTTTGTGCAGATTACTTAGTAATTTTGCAATAAAAGCTGACAGCTAACATGTTTGCCTATGTACAAGGAATGGTTATGACATACTCTTGGTAACAAAAGTAATGGTGAAAGCTGATGAACCCTATGATGCATTAATAGATACAGGGTAAAAATCAAATCACTTCATTTGAGGTATCAAACAATAACATTTTGTTTGATTCTGTAAAATGTAACTTTGCTGGCAGTTGCTGATATGTTGGATTCCTTTTTCTTGCAAATTGTTAACACACTGTGGATATAATGGAGAAGGAAAAATGTTATAGGCACAAACTATTATTAATCTTCTGTCTGTTTTTCTGGTGATTAATTAGAATATTCAGTGGAAACATCCTGAAATAGAATATATAATAGCATAGGCTTTTTAATAATGACTTTGCGCTAGCTGGCGTTTTCTTGGGGTTTGTTTGGGGGTTTTTTTCTCTGGTTTTTTTTTTTTTTTTTTTTTTGGTTTGGTTTGGTTTTGGTTTGTTGTTGTTGGATTTTTTTGTTAGGTATGTTTACTTTTGGTTTGTTTAAAATTGTCTTTGAAATGAGTAATTAGGTAGGCCTAGAAACCCTTTCTGCCTGGTGGCTGAGGCGGGATACAGTTGTTTTCAGATGGCTGTCTTGGGCTTCTTATCTGTCAGCTTGACATATGGTCAGTGTTGGAGCTGGGCCAGGACTGCTCAGTGCTGCTTAAAGGAGCCTCTGCCACTGCACCTCTTGTGGTGAGAGGTCAGGCTCGGTGAAGAAGAATAGCTTCTATCCAGTCCTGCCAACCCATTTCAACTGATGTGGTTAGTAGGATTCATTCTATTAGTGCAGCAAAAAGAAAGATTTATAGAAATGGCTGTTTGCATGCAGCTTTTATAATGAATCCCAGTATGTTTCAGTATCAAATTAACTAAGCAACTGGTACTAAAAATGACAGCTTTATTGTTTTGCTCTCTTGACAAAAGTATGTGTGAGAAAATATTCTAACAAGATCTTGATGTGGTTATGCTGCATCTCCAGATATAAGTCAAGTGGCTATGTTCTAAAGCACTCTGTAGTAAAGTAGCCTTGCAATAATAGTGTTCAAAGAGTATTTCAGTCAATTAGGATGAACAGTTCTTTGCTAGATAAAACATTTTAATAGCTAAGCTGTTCTGTCATACTTACGACTGTGTGCGAGTCTTCAATCACATCAAAGCTGTTTCATATGGCAGATCTTTACTTAGGTGTTGATGACTGATGCCTATTAGTGGATTGATTTGCTGAGATGAATATAAAACTTCAGTCTGTTGTAGAAGAATGCGTAAGTCTTTGAACTTAGTCTTCTAGTTTTTACAGCAGTGTCATTTGTTCTAGTTTTCTGAATCCTTCCCTTTGTAACAAAGCAGTTGTTTCAGTTTACAAGATACTGTTATTTGATTTTCTTTTGCTAGCAAGCGTGAAGTGAGCATTGGCTGTCTTAGTAGAAAGCCTTTTGGTGACTTGCAATTAAAAAAAAATGTGAACTGGAGATTTTCTGGGTTTTTTGAATTATTTACACTCATGATAAAATCACAATAAAGTGCAATGCATGATGCTGGTTTTCAAAATTAAAAAAATTGCATATAACTTAGTGCATCTGCTGCTTTAGCACAGTTCTTAAGATGCAGAATTATTTCATGTTGTGATCTTGATAGATAACCATTAGTAACTTTACTATTAGCAAATATGTTTTTATAGTCAATACAGAATCACTTTATTTAGTTTTATTCTCTGTTGACATAGTCTAAACAGTGTTTTCATTTGAACTTCATCTATTTTCTATTATAGTTAAACATTACAAAATAAATACATCAGCCAGACATGATTCTTCAGCATAATGAAATAAGACAAGCTACAGTACAGTATATCTTACCCATCTGATACCCATACTGATACATCCTTTCTTGTTTTTAGTGAAATTTAGATCATAGTTGTTAGATTTTCTATTACAGAAACCCACATATTTCATAAAGATGAAAGCCTTCAGACGCTGGCTACTTGAAATGGTTGTGATTCCAGCTTACTGTCACTGTATGTCTTCTCTGATATATAAAATATATCATGATTGGGCAATAGGAATGTGATAAGTGTCGAAACTAAATTTCTCAGAAGACATGAAGAAAAGCTGTACTATTAAACTCTAAGCAGTTATTTGGGAAGTTCTGACAGGCAGGGTATTGAGCTGAATAGGAACTTGGGTGGAATACTGCAAGATGTGTTGCAGTACCTTCCATTGACTGCAACAGGCCAAAACTTCAGGTTTGTCTCCTTTGGGGAAAAATGTCCCAAATGGAACAGAATCTGTAGTACAATAGCATCCCTTGATGGCATGCTAGGCTACACAGTTGGTACAAACTCCAAGGAGATTTCAGCTTCCATTTCTGCAGCAGCTGCAATGTTACACATCCCCCGTCTCATCCCCATGAAGAGAATAGGCTCTATAATCTTGTTTGTCTGGAAGACAAAAAAAGTCTTGCTCACACGTGTGCCTTGTAATTGGCAGATTATCACTGCTGTGACTTGCAGCATCTTTCCAAAACTGTGGAAAGCTGTGGATTTCAGAGTTACTAAAAGATCTGTCATGTTTGGATTTAAAAGAAGACTTAATGTTATTAGAAACTGGAGTTGCTTGCCTCCCTAGGTATTCATATTCTGTAGTTTGGGTTCTGGGCAATGGAAGACTTCTCTTGACTCCAGAAACTTTGAATCATTCCCCAGGACTGAGAATGTATAATGTTCTAAAGTGTCAAAAAGTCAAGCTGGGGGGTCATGTGGGAGTTGAGCAGTGTAACTGTTGCTGTTTTTGGAGGAAGGCATGTCATTAAAAAATGTGTTATACTTCACATTTAACAGAAAGATCTGGATGGCTTTTGGTGTGTGTTGTGTCCCATCCTGTGTCCCTTTACCCCTTTACTTTTGTAGAGAGCTGAATTAACTGTCAAGGAGAGTCCTGAATGCTAAGCAGGTACATTTCTATTTTAAATCTGCAGCATTGTGAAATTTTAGTTTGTCAGGGGACAGTATACCTAAATTGTAGATATCTGCCTCTCTTCCCTTTTTTTCCTCGTCATTGAAATACCAAAATTGGATTGCTAGAACTGTTGCATGTATTATACAGCTGAGTGGTGCAGAGTATACCTTTTTTCATGGGTGATAAAAACCTCATCTTTAAGTATGATTTTCATAAATTACCTTACTGGAAGAGCGGAATAGTTAGGAATTACGTAGCTAAAATAATGCCTTTTTAAACTTCCCCCAATTTTGCACTGCATCTTGTCCGAGACAATAGATTTCATAGAATACAACTTCTATTGTCAGCATTGTATACTATTTCCCTTCTCACTGGCAAGAGAACAACATCTCTGTGGCAACTTATACCAATTGCTTACATGGGAAAATAATATTTGGAAAGTATTTAATGTATTTTTAGCTTCTTTCAATGTGAACTTAGCAGCTGGAAACAAGGAGAGCCAGTACAAAGCGAATAGCAGCTCTCTGTGGACACCACTTGGAGCAACTGCTCAAAATTTTCCTATTAAGTCACTGTTGTTACCTACCTTCCTCTTCACGTTTTCTTTTTATGTTCTCTAGCATATATGTCACCAATCTTCTCTTTTTCATGTATTTACTGCGATTCCATTTATGTATTATACACTTTTATTTCTTTTCCCCTGTAACGATATGGGTGAGGCTTGAGGCTCGGAACTATACTGTGTGGCTTAGTAGGCTTGGTTCTCATTCCAAAACAGTCATTTAAAACCTTGCATGGAGTCTTATCTCTTCTACTAGTTTGGAATCATTACATTAATTCCTTTCTTCTTATACCATCTGCAAAACAAACAACATACCTGATCCTAGTATTTTGCTGGTGGAAAGTAATCACACTGAAAAGACTTAAAACACAGTTCTTGTGGGGGTTTTGTAGACACAAGCCAAGTAGAATGGCAAATTATTCAACTTGGCTTGGGAAGAGAGGCCAGTGTGCCTCATGGATGCCTCTTGGGCTAGTATTAACTGTATAGAGTCCAACATTCCTGTTCAATATTGCCCTGACTGCTTTTTGCTGAAATGGTGAGGCCGGGGTCTTTAGAACTCAAAGACGACTATGTGAATTCCATCAGTTTGTTACTGGGGCCATTTGTTTAAACCCTTGCCTAGTGGTATTTTAAACTGAAGGAGATGGCACAAGTGTCAGGAGCAGAACACAAATGTTAGCAGAACCTCATGGGAAGACTGGATGAGAGAAGGTTGTCAGCCTTGCTCTATGATACAGAGAGATGGAAGTGTAGGGACCTAGAGCAACAGGTATAGCATGTATCTATCCTGCTGCCCTGGCCTACTCCAGTCTCCTTCCTTCCCTCTCACTCAAGGAATTTATTAAGGAGGTCTTCCCCTCTCCCTCTTGTGCACATGCAGCTTTCCACTGTGAGCAAAGAGATCCCTTACAGTTTTTTAGATCATATGCTTATGGCATCAATTTGCCTTGGGGGGGGTGTCTGTGTCTGAATAATCTTGGCTATATATGTTTCCTTAAAATATTTGAATAAATGTGAAACTGTTTGGAAAAAACAAAGCAATGCCTTCTCCAAATGCAAAAACAATTCCTCTTGAGTGCTGGAAGGATTCTGTTTTCAAAGGCAATTTGCTCCAAATAAATTTGCTTCTCTTTTGATTAGCCTCCTTTAGCTTGCACAGAGAGTTTACATAGTGATTTTGGTAGCATTAAGTGCTTGCCCGGTAACACTGTCTCCACTTAGGTTGTGTCCACTGCCTATTTCACTACTTTTAAATGCCTGCTGACTTCCTTTTGTGCAGAATAGGCGGCTGCTTCAGTGAGGTGCTTCTTTGCTCTGTAACCAAAGAAGAAACTTTAAGGCAGTGTAGGCACAGACCGGCGCATCTTTATTTGCTGATTCCTTTATAAAACTCTGGAAGTGCAAAGGGTGATTTGCATCATGCTTGTAGTTGTCATATCACTTAGTAGTATGGGAATATGGCGGCTCTGCTGGCTAAAGAAAGGCTTAATTCTGCTTCTGATAGGGAAGGAGGACCTAGGCACAAAATCCAAGTGGAAAAAAATACTAAAGATCTAGAAGCTTATATTTTTATTTTGAAGGGACTGTGATCAGTGATTTTGATTACTCGAGCTAGGGATATATCAGTCTGTTGCCATAGGCACGTGACTGTGATGCATGCGATGCTAATGTGTGTGCAGGATGAAAACTGGAATAAGGAGGACTTCCTTTGAATATTTTTTAGCACAAACATTTCCAGCCCCCTTGGTATGAATCTGGGCTCAATTCCCATTACATTACCCATGGAGTTTACCTTCTGCCTGTATAGGTTTATTGTGATCTGCTGCTAGTTTTCTGTAACCTTCTAGAGAAAATATGACACAGGAAACTGTATATAAATTTACCTGGCTAGGGCTCTTAAGAAATTACAGCAAATAGTGAAACAAGCAAAAAGATATGCATAGAAGCAGTTAATATTAATGTGAAGAATCCCATTTTTAAATCTATGATGTATCAATGTTTGAGGATTAGAATGAATGTAAAATGTACTTGTGTGCTTATTGCAACTGCTTTATTTTTTTTTTCATATTGATTCTCTTTCTGCTTCAAAAGCAGCAAGAAACGTGTCCCAAAAATATTCAAGTAAGCAATCACACTGGGATTATATTTTTATAATAGCAACTGTACTATATTTTATCACCTAAGTTAATCTTGCCTGTTTTTTATAACTGATGGATTTTTTAGATTTACTACCTTAGTACTTTGAAGCATCTCGGATGAAAAGTGTCAGGTTACTTTTTAATATGCAATCTTTTAATTCCTTCAGCTATTTTCTTTTAAGATGGTGCAGGACAGTGTCAATTGGGCTTTTAGATCTGAAACATGTAACTGTACTAAAACATTTTTTAAAATACCTGTTTATTTTCATAGTAAAAGTGACCTTTTGATGGAAATAAAGGCAGTAAAGGGAGCCTGCTGCTGTCTGCTTGCCAGGAGTAGCAACTTCACTCATTGATGATGAAGTAAGGAACTGGCTGACAACACCCATTAATACCTTCCAGCATAACAATACCTCCACATGATTTCTGCCAGTTCTCCCAGTTTTTGAATGACAACTTCTCTGTCAGAAGAAAAGATAAAATAGTGTTAGAGAAGAATAAGAGTACTCAGCTAACAACACTCTGTGAGTGTAGACTTGGAAGGTCAGGGCGATGTTGGACCATATCCCATGGGACACCTGAAGCAGGGAAATGAGTGGAGATTGGGGCATAAGTAGGGGTCATGGCAGTCACACATTCCTTGAAGCAGGAAAGGGCAGAAAAGTGGGCAAAAAGGAGCCTGTGATGGACATGGAAGGGATCTTTGATATTTGCAGTATGTGCTTAGTGTACAAGACCACACAGCTCTGGTTTAAATTGCAACTGTGGGGAAGGGGGAGTGGAGGACCATGACATGGAACTGCAGCTGGTCTTTGTATGCCAGTCCCCTAGCAAGTACAAGGGCAATCCCCTGTGCTTTCAGCTCCAGAGTTTTTCAGACTACCTTCCACAAACATTTTTTCTGCCCTCTTCTACATAGCTAAACAGATTTGTTTGTTCGTTACTTTTTCCTGCAAGCCTGAATTTGGTTTATAACATAAAACTGATATTATTTATGCCTGGTTTTGTAATCTCAGTACAGCCTTTATAAAACATCAGTGTCAAAGAAAAAACTCACCTGGAGTATTGCTTCCAGTTCTGGGATCCGCAGTTCAAGAGAGACAGGGATCTGCTTGAGTCCAACGGAGGGCTACAAGGATGATGAAGGGACTGGAACACGTGTCCTATCAGGAAAGGCTGAGAGACCTGGGGCTCTTTAGTGTGGAGAAAAGAAGACTGAGAGGGGATTTGATAAATGTTTATAAATTCATGAGGGCTAAGTGTCAAGAGGAAAGGGGCAGCCTCTTTTCACTCGTGCCCTGGGATAGGACAAGGGGGAATGGATGTAAACTGGAGCACAGGAGGTTCCACCTTAACATGAGGAGGAACTTCTTTACTGAAAGGGTCACAGAGCACTGGAACAGGCTCCCCAGAGAGGTTGTGGAGTCTCCTTCTCTAGAGATTTTCAAAACCTGCCTGGATGTGTTCCTGTGTGACCTGTGCTAGACTATATGATCCTGTTCTGGCAGGGGGGTTGGACTCGAAGATCTCCAAGGTCCCTTCCAACTGCTGACATCCTGACATCCTGTGATCCTGTGATCAAAAAAATACCTCCCTCCCACCTCCAACCAAACCCTAAAATAAGCATGTTGAATAAACAGTTATTGCTTGCCAGTGAGGGAAAGAAAATAATTTTGGCTGAGAGTTTATATCATAGTTAGGAGACTTTGCAAAGACATATCTAAATGTGTAGCTTTTTAATTTAGTTGCCTATCTTTGTGTTGTTTCTTGTTTGTTGTTTGATTGGTTTTGGGTTTTTTTTTCCCTAAATGTAAACTAGTATCTTGTGTAAAAACTATGTAAGGATCAGGTTCTTTACAGAAATTTGGTAGAGCAGAGTTATTTGAAAGTGTGGCTCTAGTAGGTACTATTGCACTGAACAAGCAGTCACTGCCATTTCATGATAATCATGTAAGAAACATGCTTTTATTAGCAACTCATTACCATTTAGTAAATTACTCATTATTGAATAAATGGGGGAAATGGAAGGTACTTTATCTATTGGTTGGGACTGACAGCATTACTGATAATGAAGTATTTGTCTCCTTAAATAAACAGCACAATCTCAGAAATGCCTCCCGCTGTTGTCTTCAGTACACACACATTTGATCAGAAATTGAACTCTAATCTTCTATGTAATACCTAAAAATTACTGCCTTTTCAAGAAAACTTTAAAAAAGCATCTGACAAATTCATGTTATTTCCTGAATGTCATTGTGTACCTTTTATTCCTTCCAAAGACAGTGGTTTGCTTTCTCCCTGGAAATCTATTTTAAATCAGTCTTTCTCAGTTCTAATAGCACAACTCTACAGCTTTTTAACAGCTGTTAACTTACGCACTTCATACTTTTTTTGGTTGGTTGGTTTGGTTTGGATTTTTATTATTGTTGCTGGTTTTGTTTTGTCTTTACACAGGCATGACAGCCTAAGGCAAGGCTGTAATTTATCTTTTATTCTTGGTATATGTGGAATGTGTACAGAATTACAATTAATGGTCTGAATTTAATGAAATGGTTTTCAAAAACCTCCTGTCAGAAAAGCTGCAGTTTAAGACTAAAAAGTTATGAAATAGTAACAGAACATGCTTTACAGAGCTTCAGAAACAGACTATGAAATTGATCTGGGTCCTGTTTTCTTGGTGTGCAATAAAACTTATTTATGCTGTAGTTACATGTTTGCAGCTCTGTTACAAGCTTTTTGGGGTATCTAATTGGCTGCAGCTTTGAATCATATCACAACACATGCCAAATGTTGCTAATTACAATTAAGATATCTACTTGAAATAATCTTTGTTTTCATTTCCTCTGGCAATTTATTTTTTCACTTATTTACATGACTTTAATTTTTCATTTTAACAGTTCTTGCAGCACTTTATTTTTGTTTCAAAGCTGTGGAATTGGATTAAACAGGGTTTTTTAAACACTTCCATGTTGCTTGGAAAGAAGCCAGTTACTGTGTATCAGCTTAATAGAAACCATGCTTAGCAGTGCCTCACATATGGCAGCTCGTGTTTGTGTGGTAAGGCATTATGTATTTTAAATATTACCTTTTATATGATAGTGAAATTTATGCCAGAATCTGAAGTTTCCTCTGATTAATGTTAACCAAAATAGAAGAGAGCCAACTGTTTCTGTTTTTTAGGGAGAAATATGTAATTAAATACATAATTTACTGTCTGTTCTGCACAAAAGCCATATTTATGTGGCCTTTATTAACTTGAGATGCATACTGTGCCTGCAGAAGGCTATAGGTGAGTGATAATATACTTTTCTTGGCACTTTTAGCCTTTTAATGTTGTAAATATGTGGAGGCCAAGACGGTTACTCTGTAGCTAAGACTAAAATATAAGGGTTTGTACTTAATTTGGGCGATTGAGTTATATTCGAAGAATAATCAGTACACAGTTACAGCAATCACTCTTTGAGAAACACTTGACACAGCTGACAACTGAAAGCTCACATTTCTCAATGTGAGACCATTTTTTCTGGTTTGGGTATTGGGGGCTTTCTATTTAGTTAGTACAACCGTTATGAAATTTGGAGCTCAGTATAGCCTTTATGAAATTTAGAGCTTTTAAAGGCATTTGTTCTGGATTGTCTGGCTGTAGACAGTCTTTCTGTATAAAATTCACCAGTGGCTCTTCATAATGAAATTTCTTTGTCAGAAAATTATACTGTTGTTCAGTAGAGAAATAACAAATTATTTAATTCTTTCAAAATGATTGCCTCATTTTTAGTACAAGCTGGGTTTTGGGAGGAGGGCTTTTTATTTCTGCAAGATTAGCTGATGTTCGATTTAACTTTTAGTTGGGAGGTATTGACAGTCATCACCACTGAAGATTTACATCATAAATCTAATAAAGATTTTTATCCTTCTTATTATAACTTTTAAATTGCCAAAGGAAATTCCTTTCTTTCTATGACAGCAATGCAGTATCTTCTGCATCAGTCATAATTATATGGGTAATGTATACAAACCTGTAGTAACAAACTGGATTTATTTTACATTTTAAGGTGTTCTAATTCTAAAATGGCAACTAAATGTTTTATTAAACTGGTTTATGGTTAGTCTATTTTATGCATAAGAAGGCATGGGTTAGGACTTTATACCTCTGAGATAAATAATTATTTATTTTTTTTAAAAAAAGGCACTTGGGTTTTCTCATTAAAAATACTTTGTGGGAATGCACTTTTTGGCACTGCACCCCTCCCATCCCAGGGGACTGATGCTGCTGCCTGGGTCAGAAACACAGCCATGGCTTCTTGTATCTCCTGCATACGGTTTGTCATGTTGCCTGCCAAAAACAATTCTCTAGAGTCACTTTGTGCCTAGGGTACAAAGAGCAGATTCTTTTTCTTACATCTCTCTTTTCTGAGGTACTTGCATAAGATCTGCCATAGTGTTTGGCTTAAAGAAAATAGCCAGCTCTTGTGAGAGAAAAACCCAACACTCAATGTGCCCCCATAATTGTTTGCTTATTTGTGTTCTGTCGCAGCTAAACAAGACCTGTCAGTCTATAAAAACATTTCTAAGAGAGGGCTTGCTTCACTGCCATGTCTTATTCACAGCAATGTCCTGTAGGTAGCAGCAAGAACAGTAAACCACTTTGACATACAGTGTGCACGTTACAAAAATGAAGTGTCATATCAAAAATGGCTGTAAACATTTTCACAGTCGCTTGTCATTGCACGTTTGAAGGTGGGAAATTTTTAGAGAAGATGATTCAATTTTCTTCCTTCCTTGCCTTGCTGCCTAGAAGGGAAGAAACATGTATTTAATATGGCAATTCAGTGGGCTGTTGAGGGCACAACTGCTATAATCCTGGTTGTCTGTTCCTCGACAGTCTGTCAACACAGTGATTAGGCATCAATGCAAAAGGAATATTTTGAATTATGATCCAGCATTAACTGAATTATAGTTTTGGTTTTTTGGTTGTTTGTGATTTTGGGGTGGTTTTTTTGTTTTGTTTTGTTTTTTAATTTGTAAACAAGTCTTTGAAGAATAAGATCAGAACAAGTATCATTGAGATGGGAAACTGTCTAGCTGGTAGGTATTACATAATCAACTCAAATCTCATTTGAGTCTGGAATTACTGTAGTGTAAATCAGATTTAAATTCATGATTCAAGTATAATGACCTCATGCATTGCAAACCTCCCTGAGAGATATTTAATTAATAATGTATATTAACTGTGAGTGTTTTGATGTATATCTATGGCATAAATTTTCAGGTAGCCACAATTACAGGTTTGAAAGCCCCCAGTGTGGTAGCTGTAGGATGATGCATTTTTAAGATGTACTGTAACAACCTGCTTTGCCCCTTACCAAATACAAATAGCTGTGGGGTGACAGCTATCTCAGTTTCAGTAGAATCTTTATGATTTATATGATAATGATAATTTTATTCTGCTGCTAGTAAAGAGCACTTTGCAGACTGATATCAAGGTTAATTGACACTTTGAGAAGGAAAGTACAGTCTGCCAACCTGATGCTCTGCTCAGCTGAGAAAGATAATTGTTATTCAAGTACTATTTAAATGAGCCCAAGTGCTGATAAACACACAACTAAATTTTTTTTCTTTTTTTTCCCTCTCATGTTCATTCACTGTGCTAGAGAATGAGGTCATCACTGTGTATAAATATCACTAATGGACGCTGTAGTGAAAACATGCTGACTATTTACAAGAAGTGGGTTTCCCCCTGTGTGGGCTGTGGGGAATTACTTTAAGCTTGAGTTCCTCTTGTCAACACATCCTAATTCTTTTATGTCTGTGGTTGTTTTTAGCAGTCATAGTTACCTTATATATGACTCCTTATGCACTATGACCTGACCTTATTGATGTGTCTGAGAGGTTTGTACTATGCCTGTCAAGTTCTCAGGGTTACTCCACTCTCTATGTATCTCATATTGATTCTAAAGATAACTTTTCATTTATTCCCTCTAGATTTGGGAAAATGTAAGCAGCCCAGTGGCCAGAAAAATAATGCAGAAACATGCAAATAATACTATAAGTTAGCAGGCTGGGGATTTTTCTGTATTCTTTGTAGCTGCACTTTTTAAAGGAGCTGGTCAGCTTTATGCGACAGTGCAGTCCTATATCCCAGAGAGCCATGAGGTTGAACAAAGCCAGTCACTCATTTTTGAATAATTTACATAACCCCTTTCACCTTAGGGTCTTAAAAATTAAGATTTTTCTATGTAGCTTTCCCTTCTTTTGAAATATTTTAATTGAATAGCATGCATGCACTTTGTTCCACCCTCTGCCTGCCTGAAGAATATATATATATATATTTTTTTTTCCCCCTATCTATGCTGTTTAAAAATTAGTAACTGCAGGATTCTCTTAGCCTTGGGAAGTTTTAATTTATTTTGGTGCAGCAGTATCTCTATCTTGATACTTATACTTCCAAACTGACTTTTCGCTTATTCACATGAAAACTGGCTTATATTTAGTGATTTGTTTGTTGCTAATATTTCAGTTAGGTGGGTTATGTTTGTTGGGGTTTTTTTATTATTTAGAATATTAGTTTAATGCAATTTTTGGACTAAGTTAATAACTGATGTAACTCTACTATACAGACTACATTGTAAATATGTCAAAAATTTGCACAAAGCACAGTATAATGATAATTACTTTTAAGACTTCAAGAAGTAAAGGCAAAATAAACTCACCTTAGTGGTTTATGTAAAGGGAATGATTTTTGCCACGAACATCCATAAATTCCTGGCTAAGGTGTTTGCATATTATTACTTTGTAGGGGGACAGTTCATTACTTACTGGTAAGAGACCACTTACTTGTTGATGTAATTCTATTATTTAATATGCATTATAGTCCTGCAACTAAGAAACACAAATTCTTAAATGGGTTGTTTTCACTCCTAAAGACTTACATATGTTTTTGTAACGTTTTTGGATTCTGTATGGCTTAGTAGCTTTCCACATGACTAATGAAGATTTTAACAAACAAAATGGAAAAGGGCCAACTTGTAATTGTTAGTGCAGTAGCATAATCAGCCATACACGATTTGTTTGCTATAGCTCAGCAATAGAACAATGTTTCAAAGAGAAAACACGCGGAGATGATTAGTAAGTAGCACAGTGATGTGAGACTGTCCAAGTACAGAAGCAGTCTAGCTGGGTTACTCATATGGATACTTCAGCATATGCTTTGATTTTTCTTCTCATAAGGGGCATTAATAATGTCTAATTTTAGTAGCCATTTACACAGAGTTACTGAGAAGACATAAAAGAAAAAGGTTGCTTGGATAAATGGATGTATTTTAGAAGTATAGCAAATGCTACTTTATGCAAATATTAGAAGGTGAATATATAGGAAAAGCTGAATATATAGGAAAAGGTGAATATAGCAGGAAGACAGTTAATTTTAACCAATAGAATGTTTATCAAAGATATAGGTGAGTAACTTCAGGATTTATATTGCAGCAATTACAAAGGCTGTGAAATGAGCATTCTTTCTGACTGTATTGATTGAAATGAAGAAATGGAATTGCAAATAGCAGTGAAGTGTGATAAGTAATGGAGAGAAGACTCAATTCTACAATAGTTGTTGTTACTGCTTTTAAATCTATTTTGCTGAATTTGTTGGAAGCAAGCTTTAAAACAAACAACAACAAAACCCACAACCCAAAACACAATTGGGAAGAAAAAAAAACAAACAGAAGAAAACCCAAAACTTCTACTGAGTTTACACAAGGGTCTGAACATATTTGATTCATGAAACTCTGCTGTTTCTTGGTCAATTGAATAGATATTAAACTTCTTGTATTTCACTTTGTGAATATTCCTTATCCCTAACTATTTCAGATACCATTCTGTGTCCTTCTGTGACAAATGTAAAGATACCATTCCACCATGAAGTCTTCCTGGCTTCATTTGGTCCTAGAAAGTGGTCATTCTCTTGAGAATGGAGTATCTAATAATAGAATGTTTGTACAGTGAATAGAAAAATGTAAATTTGCTGCTTATCTTATTATCTTATTATGCTTATAATATACTAGTATCTGTTTTTCAGGAGTAAATGGCATTTTGTCCTAAAATTTCCATTGATTCCCATTGATTTCACTGGTTACTACTTTTAGTTACTACTTCACTCACCATTTCACTCACCCTTAGCAAAACAATGGGCTTGCAAGCCTTGTGCTGTTTTCCTCCAGATTCTGCTATGTGTTCTTTCATCCACTTCATATAGTGACTTAATCATATAGTGAATGATCAGCTTTATCTATACATGCAGGGTACAAAGGCTGATGAATTGGTTGATTTAGTTTTAAACTGATTTTAATTAAAAAGTGTACAGATAGATTATTTTTTTCTTTAATTCTTTAGTTTCTGTCTTATTAAGGGTTATATTAAGTCTATTGATTTTAAACTGAATCAATGTAAACCTTGTTTCTAAATGTTCCTGCCGCTTTTTGACTGGTTTAGCTAAAAATAGTCTTAAATCATGTTTTTTTCTTGAACAGTGCAATTTTATGCACAGGCAAGCCTTCAACAAGGTGTCCGTTTAATTTTTTCTTCCTTAGTTCTGCCTGAAGAAAAAACAAAGTCCAGAAACTAAGTAGTGTGTTGGAGAGATGTCAACTAACTATAATTAACTTATTTACCTTGACAAATTTTATTGGTTTCAATGATTTTATTTGACAGGAGCCTTATTTTAACATAGAAGATCCTTTTTTTTTTTTTTTGGAGGCAAGGTCAACATATGTTGTAAAACATCATTTTTGACGGCATCTGCTGTACAGTTTCATTAAAAAGAAATTCTGTAGAGAAGGCTCAGGGGGATCTCACCAAAGTGTATAAAAACCTGGATGGTATGACAAAGATGGAGCCAGACTCTTTTCAGTGGTGCCCAGTGACAGGACAAGAGGCAGTGGGCATAAACTGGAAGACGGGAAGCTTGAAATCTGAACATCAGAAAAATCTTTCACTCTGGGGTGACCAAGCACTGGCACATGTTGCACAGGGCGCTCATGGAATTTCCATCCTGGGAGATATTCAAAAGCCATCTGGACATGGTTCTGGGCAACCAGCTGTATTTGTCCCAGTTTGAGCAGAGGGGTAGGACCAAATGACCTCCAGAGGTTCTTTCCAACCGTAGCCATTCATGGATTCTGTGATAATTACAAAGCTGTTTTTTTGGTTTTTGTTTGTCTCATTGAAAAGCATGAATATTACAGCATTTTTGAGTTGACTGGCCTTTAAAAATCCTAAGGGTTAGTTCAGCTACTTTTTTTTTTTTTTTTTTTTTTAAATGAAACAGTGAGGGTGAGATGCAGTTTAAAAACAGACTGTGTGTGGTGGTTTGCTCAGATTCCATGGGTTTAGCTTCTTTTCATATATAAACAAGTTCATTGCAAATTTTGCTTTTGTTCTACCATAAGAAATAATCAGCAGTGTTTCTTAGAGCTGACTATAGCTTGTGGTTGCAGATAACTGATTGAAACTAAAGCACGAACTTGGAGCTGTGGAATGGATGTGCAAAACCTTTGCTCTTTTTAAATTGACTGTTAATTTTTGGGCTGACCTTTAAAGTCACTAATTAAATATAAGAAAATTTTGTGGAACTACCTTGTTTGAGCAACATGTAACTACTTTACTCACCTAGATTGTACTATTTTCTTTTTTTACTTATTTAGACTTCTAATAAGTGAAATTGGTTGTCTCGTCTTTTAACAGTGAAGTTTAATGCTATTAAGTGCATTAACTTTCTTGTTCCAGTGAAGTGTATATATAGACTCATGAAGAACTCTGTTCCTCATCCTGAACAATTTTATTTTTCCACACTTGAAATTTCCTGGACTATTTTCAATTTATTATGTTTCCTTTTGGATCAAAAAACAAGAACCAGTCAGTTCCTTCAGGCTTTCTAAATCCAAGCAGCTGAAATCCCTCTTAAGCATGTAACCTTTTTCATATACTCAGACACCTCTAACCCCAGATACAGGAAGAGATTAATCAATGACTAACCTCAGGGCAATCCTGCAGAATTGCCATCCCCGTAACCAGCAGTGGTGTGGCTCCTGGTCTGTGTGATGGAGGTTCCCTGCCTGCCCCAGCACTCTCTCCCTGGCACGCCAGAGGAAGTGGTAGTAAGTGGTTTTAAAAAACCACCCGCCCATATTACTCAAAATATTCTTTTATATTAGAACAGTAAACATTCTAATCCTTTTAATTGCTTCTAAAAGCAGCACCTAAATAGCCCAGAAAAAAAAAAAAAAAAAAAAAAAAAAAAGGAGTAAATAATATGTTTAAACGTTAATTACCTTACAGTGGTATTCAATCGGAAAAAAAGGCCTTGCTGATGTGACACTGAGCATCATGTAGATTATAAGAACTGACACTGAGTAAGCAAATAAAAAGACTAGACCTGTACTGATTGTGCACAGAGTCATGTCATGTGCCATTGTACTAAGTTTCGAAAGATGATTCTTAAGAGGCAGGAGTGGCGTACCTGAGACTGAAAACAAGCATTTTTCAGCAAAGATGGGGACAAAGAAATGATCGGAGGAATATATGGAACGCTACTGATTTTGTAGAGAGACGTCCACCTTCTAAAAGGTTGGGAAACACCAATTTAGCATACAGACTACATTAAAAAATGAAGTTAGGCAACGATTTTTTGTTTGACAAATAATACACATATATTCATTTGAAATACTTTTTGAAATTAATCTAATATACATGTAATTTGGGGTTGAAGTTTGGTTTAAAGTTTACAAAGTTTAAGAATAATATCATGGCTATGTTTTCTTAAAAAATATGTTTTTTTCTGTTTCAGCACTTTTTTGTTAAAAAAGCAAAACAAACAAAAACCCCAAACAAAACTCACAATCATTTAAAGAGTCCCTTTCAAGGGCTACACATTAAGGCTAGATATATTGATCAGTTTGGTATGCAGTTTTTGAATAATTTTGGTGCTTTTTTTTGTTTTCTTCCTTAAATTTAACAAAAAAAATAAAATAAAATCCACTTGTTCCTTGCAGTCCATGGACTTTACAATCCACTTCAATTTCTGTTGTGGACGGTTCAATCTGTTCTTGTTACTGCAAAGCTTTGGTTCTCTAATTTTCAAGGGTTAAGTTTAACTGTTTTGACTTTCATTTAATTGTCATGCTCCCAGTAATTTTATTATTAAAGTTGAAGTGTTATTATTTAATTGCAGTTTAATGGAGAGCAGACAGAATAACTTCAACATTATTTTAGATAAGGGTGCCACTGGTAGAGGGAAGTGCTGCTGCTGACAGTCCATTTACTGCTTAAAAGAGATATTTTCCTGAGTTAACCCTGTCTAAAGAGCCACATGATTCCTCATGTAAGAAATAAAGATTCCTGAAAAAGCTGTTAAAAATAGCTTTTAAAATGCTATCCAATTTGAAGCAACTAATCCAGAGGATAAATTTAGTAACAATACCTTTGCTGCCAATTTGTTCTTGTGTAAACATTCATTTTGTAAATAATCATATGTTTAAGCAAGAACTCTATTTAGAACTTGTGGTTAGTCAACCTGTTCATTATTAAAAGTTCCAGTAATAGAGCATGTAACATGGCAGTGGCCTTTTCATACCACAGAAACTAAAAGAAACTATATTAACCAAGTAACCAGGATAAATATCAAAAATAGGGAAAACCAGAGTTTTTCTTTGGGACTTCACTGGACTCTATGAAAATGTCAAGAATTTATATCTAAACCAACCACTGAATTGTAGTTGCATTTAGATTGTAGTTCGTCTGCAGCAGAATTTGGGAACAGTACTCCTTTTAATGGTAATTCCCTAAAATACCAATGGCATTCAGACAAATAAAAATATCTTGGGTACCTGAAGCTGAAAGCATTTTTCTTACTCTGATGGCTTTTATTCTTTCTTTCTAAGTATTTGGAAAACTAGTTATTTAATGGTTTTGGTAGGAAGATGTCCATCCCTTGTGATGTTTCATAGCTTATCCTGGCACTTTGGTTACCTCTCTTTAGTTAGTTAGTTATGTTTTGCTACTTTTTGTTATGAAGTGGAGTTGAGCCCACTGGACTTGTCACTTAGGTCCATACAGGTAAAATGAACAATACTAGGGTGTGACTTTGGACTATAAAACTTAGAGGGGGTTGCCTTTTTTTTGGGGGGGGGTGGGGGGAGTGGTGGTGGTTTGTTGGTTGGATGCAGGGATCTTAGAGGTCTTTTCCAGCCATGACAGTTCTGTAATCCTGTGATTCGAACAATTTGGCAAGGCTTTGGCAGTATTCTCCTGAACAGATCCTGAACGTGGCTAGGAGAAGGGAAGCTAAAAGACATTCCCATCCAACAGTTGCATACTTTGAAGGGTAAGGGAGTATGCACATAGGCTGCTCTGTGCCAGCTGGCCTTAGTGCCAGCAGACGGTCCTGGCATGTGTAATTTACTGTTATAGGCACAGTCTTTGTCTTATACACCATCACAAACAGAAACTGTGTGAATCTGGGCACCTTTCCACACTGAGGGCATATATATGAGGGGTTATATATCATTTGTCTATTAGATTATTTCCAGGTTTCCCCCTTAGTGCTGGATGCTGTTGAGATAGTAACTCTCATAGCTGTGACTGGGCTGTATTTACTCAGTGAGGGCCATGAGGTGGTGCTGGGAAATACTTAGTTGGTCTGTGGCTTTGCATAATTGTCTAGACAGCATATTTTGAGAATGTAACCCACTCTACTAAATGCAGTGTTGTGTTAATATTTTGGTATTGCTATACAGCAATAATATAGTTATTCATGTATCTTAAAACATGAACTAAAAAACACTAATGTTAAAAGGTCATAGAAAATTCATGAAAAACATGTGTGAATTAAGAAGGACCTTATGTGCCAAAAGCGAACAGGGCAGCTGCATGCCTGGCTTGTACTGAGAAGTTTGGCATGTGAGTCCAGCTGGCTGCCAAGAAATACCACTCAAACCCCATTTCATTATTTGAGGCTGTTGGCATTAATGATGGTCACTGTTCCTGGCCTTGCAATGTGGAAAGACTGTTCCAAGACCATCACTTCAGGTATGCCTCTGTAGAGTTTTCAAACTATGTCAAAAAGTGATAAGAGGGACAAAAAAAAACCCCAAACAAACCAACCAGAAAAAAAAAAACAAAAACAACCAAAAACAAACCAAACCAAACAAAAACCCAAACCAACCAAACAAAACCAACAAACAGCAACAAAACAAAAAACCAACCAATCAAACAAACAAACAAAAAAAAAAAACAACAAAACCAGGATTGGTATTACACTTTCAGCTTTTGTTGGCCAGAAATACAAGAGTTCACTTTGCAGTGGCAGCAGATTATGCTTTTACAAGTTTAATTTTTCAGATTTAAAATGTCTGAGAGGAGCTTCCATTCTCTCCTAAAGGAGAGCAGTTGTTAACCTGGTCAACAGTTACCAAAATGTGCATTCTAATTCTTTAAATAGTTGCTCAGTGATTTTTTTACATGGGAAAATAATTCACCGTGTCAGTTTTAATAAATAATTCAGTTCTTTCTCTTTGATTGTATAGTGGCATTTGTGGATAATAGAGGTCTGAGGACTAAGTGTGACTGATGAGAATGGATGACATATTGTTATCAATCTTGTCACTTTTTACCACATATAAAAATTGAATTTGAGTTACTGACCATCCCACAGCATATCTGTACTTTGTGAATGAAAAACATGCTCAGAAGGTGATGATTAAACTTCATGTGCCTGAAGTACCCATTGCTACTTATATAGCTCCAGTACTGACATTACAGATTTTATTTATCTTCTTATTTATTATATGGAAAGTGTGAAACCCACTAAGGTTAACAGTTAAAAGAAATTTACACTTGTATTTGCTATTACAAAGTCAAACCATTTAGTCATTTCATGTGGTGAAAAAGGGATTATTTGATAATTATAATGCATACTTCGTAGTAAAATGACATGTCGATAAATTAAGACACTGTAATGGCATTTATGCTTCAATGTGTCTTTACTTGACCTAAGTATGAGTATCTTTGGTTAAATTTGTCTGATTATGCCTTGCTACTTTTTTCTTTTTTCTTTCTCTTTCTTGCCTCAGTTGTAGTTCATGATTCACCAGCTTGGAGTCTCTTCCACTTTCTATTCATCTTCAGTCTTAATACGAATTCTGACTGACTGTGCTAGATTCTTAGACAGACCTTTGTATACGGTGACATTCAGCAATCAAAATGTTCTTGGATGTTTCTTTATTTGGGTATGTGTAGGGAGAGCAAGAGACCATTTTTCTCCACCATTTGTCTTGTTTGTTTTTCCTTGGTTAATTTAGTTTTTGTATCACTTTCAGGTTTCACTGAGCCCTGAATATAGTTGGAGCATGGTAAATATTATCTCTGCCCTACCAGCCTTTCCCCTAACCTGAAATAGATCAGTCAATGATAATAACATGTAATTGCAAGTCGAACAACCTTTTTCTCCTTTGAGAGAGAATATTTTATTACTACTTTTGGGAAGTGATTCGATCAGGGAGTATAGTAGAAGTTTAACACCCTTTTAGGTATTTTCCAATAAAAGAAAAGAGAAGCTTTGCCTGAAGACATGTAGTGAAAAGCTTGGTTTCTTCCACATTACAAAAGATTGCAGATGCAGTGCAATCTACCCACCCCCTGCCATGACTCGTCTTCCTGTATCAACGGTATTCGGTTCAAAAGTTCTTCCTCTCAAAATAAATCTGAATTCTTCCTTACACCAGTTATTCCACTATGCTGTTTGCAGCCCAGGGGATAGTGCTAGGAACAGTCCAGAGCATACAGCTCTGCACTTTGAGCCACAGGTTTCAGACTAACTCCTAAATCTTGCTTCCAGACCTCTCCCAGCCCTTCCTCCATTGTCAATACTCTTAGGAGCCATGGGGAGTAGTTCTCCCCAGACACTCTTCTGGGATACTACATAGAACACCAATACAGAACAGTGTTCTGGATGTCACTTTCTCTGTGCTGTCCCTGTAATCATCTTGTTGATGTATATCTGGTTTAGTATGGCTTTAGTGTGGTTTTGGGTTTGGGGATTGGTTTGGGGTTTTTTTTGATTGGTTTGGTTGGTTGGTTTGGGGTTTTTTTTCCATTTGGCCAAACTATCTTCAAAGGAGAGTATTTTTGTCCCTGGCATCTACGAGCTGCCTTCAGCAGGTGCATGAATACTAGACATGTTTTATATCATAAGTTTTCTGAGAAATCTTTAATTGCCAAGTTGTTCTTAATTGATTGTATAAAGCCATAGAATGCTACAGAAATTATTCCTGTTCATAGATTTAAACTTGTGCCTGGGTGTGTTCCAGTAGAGACCAGAAGGTTAGTGCACAGGGAGTGCATACATTTTTGTAGTCTGAATGGGTTGATGTCTTGATTACCTCCTTTCACCATGCGGGATGCAGAGTACTAGGGTGTAGTGCAAAACTACTGTTGAAGGCAAAACAGGCTTGAATTTAGTATTAGGTTTTGGAATTTATGAATGAGAAATCTGTGGAGTTGAACTTCACTTTTTGATGGGGGAGAGGATGGGAATGCATTTTGGTAGACAATTGAAAGTCCATTAAAATAATTCAGAACACTAGCACAGATGAATAGACAATATTGTTAAGTTGATTGCTACATGATGAAACTTTTTCAACTAAAATGAAATGCCAAGCACGTGCTGTTTGCATCGGTGGTTAAGGAACTCTGTCCTGCTTAAAACAACAAACCTCCCCCCCCACCTATCTACACTCATTCATACGCTTTGCCTACAATCCCGATTTACAGTTTGTCCTCTCCAGGCCGTGTATCAATAAAACATAAATATCTTGAATAGATGTAGTAATAATACATTTAAAATGCAATAATTTCTAACATGACTATCTGAAGGCTAGAAGCATTTCATCAGATAAAGACCTCAATACCGTATTATTTTACTTGATGTATCGTTTCATTCACAAAACAGCATTTCTATCATTTGCAGACATCCCAGCATAATACTGGGTTTCTAGAAATAACTAAATAGCAAATAAGATTATTTTTTTGTATGTCAGTCTTACTCTGTACTATTCTCTGGAAGGATAATGGAATACAACTCTGTGGCTTAAACTGGCTTAGCTTCTGAACTCTATTTTAAACCTTCATAGCAGTAATCTTGTATGCTGTAATATATGCTCATTTCTGTAATGCTAAGCTTGCTTTTATTAAAGCTCCAGCTTCCAGTAAATATCCCTGTTTGTGAATGCATATCCTATAACTTGTTCTTACCTTTCTGAATAACATAAATACAGTTTTAGTATTATTTTATTTATTTTATTTTTGTTTACCTTTTAATCTGGTTTTCAATGGCAAAATCTTATACAATCACAATGTTGTTTCCAAAGTTTTTAGAGAGGAAGCTCAGTGGCTAATTTCAACCAATTTGACAGGAAAGTAGGAGTATAAAAAATGCTAAATTCCTACAATAAGCCTACACACCGTATGGCCCAGAGCCCATATATGATCCTTTCAGCTATTGCTTTTGTGTACCAGAGGCCAGGGGGCAACGTATTCCCTCTCATCACATATTCAACAGATTGTTCGGAAATAAGGAGAATCAATTTCTCCCAACACCTTCTCTAGTGAAACAAGCTCAGAAGCAACACAAACACACTTCTCAACTTTCTTTGGACAGGCAAAAGTCCCTGTGTAGGCATTTGTTTAATATTAAAAGGGAACTGGGTTTTGGAAGTACCTCCATCTGTGCTCCCCAAATATAATATTAAGAAGGATGTGCTGTTTTGGAGAGAGCTAGAGCATACAAGCTGACTGGCATTCCTTCAGTGTTAAGAAGTTCTTCTTTGAACTTCAGCCTTCAGAAATGTAATAGTGTCATTATTATGCAGGCAGTACTTTTAGAAAAGGATGTATTCTTGTTAGGGACAGTAGTTTCCAGGCTGGTTTCTGGTGAAGGCAACTGACTGTCAGTGAAGTGTGATTCAGCTGAGATTGTTGATGCCTTTAGTCACCAAGGATGGAAAGATACTCATTCCTGAAGAACTGTGATTGCTCTCTAAGTTCTCTACTACTTTTTTGACAAAAAGTCATTGCAGTACGTTTCTGGAGTGATGGATAACGGACATATCTTTTGGTATGCTGTAGCCAATGAGGTAAAAATGCCATCCATTAGAATTTTCATACTGAAAAAGCCCAGAACAATAACCTTGACTGGAATTAATAGCATAGTCTCCCTGTATTTGAGCATATGTGCAAACCCACATTTGTTACGAATTCAGCTGTCAGGTGTGTGGAATGCATATTCACCTTCCAAGTCATACAGCTGTATGACTTTAGCATTGACCACATTTAATGGTACAATAGAGAATCTGGAAGGGAAAAAAAAAAGTATTGGGTTGTAGTGATTGGTCCATTGTGGAGAATAAAGAAGAGCCAGCAAGATGCTTATTATTGTTAAGGAAATTGGAATTTCAGAATATGCTTCCTAGTTAGGCTATCATAAGATGACTGATAAAGAAGAGGCTTTTGCCCTGTGGGAGTATCAATATGCAAATACAACCCATATTAGACATTAGAGAATCCACATGGGACCTCAGCCCTGAGGCACAAACCCATAATAAACTGTTGCTTACTAGCACTGTCTTCCTTGTTTCCTGTTTTTAACAGTTGATATCCAGTTTGTGGGTTGTTTTTTTTTTTTTTTGGGGGGGGTGGGGTGTGTTTGATGTAGTTTGGTTTTTTTTTTTTGCTTCATTTTGATTTTGTGGGGATTTTTGTGTGGTGTTAGTAAATACATCATTTCAAGTATACATATTTCAGTCTTCTTGAAGTGATTTTTTTGTAGATTCTGGTCTGGTGTGCTTGGTGGAAAAGTTCTGCATCCTGTGATGAAAAGAAGCAGCAAACATTATGTTAGAAGAGATTTTTTTTTTTTTTTAATAGTTCCAAGTGTAGTCCTTCACCTAAAGAAAGAAGATTTGAGGTGATTTCAGGTGATTTTTGTGAATTAATAGAAGTAAAAAAAGTGTTCTGGCTGGGGAAAAAAGAGGGGGAATTAAAGGAAGCTGTTTCATTTTGGCATATTCAATATTCAAACTTTACTCATTTTTCATTTATGTATGCAAAAATGACAGAAGGTGCAAAGGGTAAATCACTCTTAAAATGAAAGAAAATGTCTGACTTTACTTGAACAAAGCCTTCCGGATTGAACCAGTTCTATTTTTTTTCTTTGATACTTAAAAAGAACCATTGAGAAGTCTTACTTCAGTTCAATTTAAGATAATATGCTTTGTGTCTCTTGTTTAGCTATTATTATGAAAGGGAATAAATATAAAATACAAGCAATACCTAACCAAACAGCGTAACTTACTACTTAGCAGTACATTCATTTTAATCCGAGTGATTTATTTGTTACTGAGAAAGATATAATTTCTGTGTAGAGTATTAACAATATAGACAGTGCATTTATTGGCACCCTAAGGAGATGGTTATGAAAGTTAGAGAAGGGCAATCCTGCTGCTTCCAAATGGAAATCAAACAGTTGTTCCTAAGCATGTAACCACAGTTGGGCATGTGTTGGAGAATTTAAGGTACTAGTAGTACCAGAAGTTCTTCCAGCCTTTCTGTAGGTACGCACACCTTTCCTTCTGTGACTGATCACCAGTTCCTTGTGACTGATCACAGTCCTCCCTTTTCAGCTCCTCTTAAAAGTCTAATTTTATACTGGGACCAGTTGGAACTTTCTTTCTCTCGGCTAACCAGCAGAATCCTTGCATTTGAGTAGATTAAGTAGAAATAAAATGCAAAGAAATGGTTACTTAATTTCTGTATGGTCCTCCTTCCCTTGTCCCATCTGAATATCCTGAAACCCTGATTATCCAAGGTGTCACAAGTAAATCCTCATTTAGTGCTCAGGGAAGACTGTCTCTTTTGCAGTAGTTTTAAGTAGTCACTAAAACGGAAACCAAAATCCTGGTCTCCTCCCTACTGCAGACTACTACCTCAACAGCTAGATAATATCCCCTCTCTTACTTACCTTTCTCCTGGTCTTCCCCCTGACCAAATAGTAAAAACTGTTAATACATGAATTTGAAGACAGTCAAGATGAGGGAGTATGGCTGCTCTCAATTGCTCTTCTGAGAGATAGGGGCATGAATGTGGCTGGACAGGGGCAGACCAAGGTGACCTCAAATCTATCATTATGTCTCTGACACTGGTTACACGTGGTGCTTGAGATGGAGCATGAGAACAGGGCAGGTATTTATGGTGCTGTGGTGCATCCCCTAGAGCTCTGCCAATTTTCAAGCATTTCTTGTGGTGGGTGGGTTTTTTTGTTTGTTTGTTTGTAGTTTGGTGGTTTTGTTTGTTTGTTTGTTTTTTAAATCTCAGGGGGAAAGCAAGCTGAGTTTTCCTCAGTGTAAGCCTTTCTCTTCCACTTGTGCTTGGTATTTGTCTTGCTTGATAGCAATCAATCCCTGCTGAGGATAATTCCCAGAGATGGCAAATGGAGGGCATCAGTTGGATGAGACTCTCATGTTATTTCTCTCATTGAAGCTTCCTCTGGTCTAGCCCTTGTTTAGCTAGTGGGACTTAAATGGTAAATGCCTAATTCTCAGATAGACCTACTGAATTATCCAGTTTGGAGGCACATGTCATTGCTTTGCAGTGTGTTCAAAAGGACATAAAATGAGTGTGTTGGCACTGTGATCTGGTTCTGTATTATGGGATGAGAAAATGGCAGTGCCTTAGCTCAGTTAACTCCAGATGCTGCTTTTTCTGTTGCCAGAGAGGCAGCTGCCTCAGTGACCTCTCCTGCTGTCAGTAATGCATCCTCCTGAGTGATGGATTGAAAGGTGCACTCTCATTTTCACCTGTCAAAACAAACAAATCAGTTTCAGTCTTTGAATGCAGCAGCTGGTCTGAATGTAAAGAGAAAACTGAATTATAAGAGATGATTTATGGCACTGAGGTCATCAGGGTGAAGCAGCACCGAATATTCTCTTCATAATATGGAATACTGTAAAAAGGACAATGAAGAAACTTATTTACAGAGCCAAGCTCCTCTCTGTTATACCCGTGTGATTCTGGCAGGGCACTGATGAAACGAATGCATTACTGTGCATGTGCTAATCCAACACAGAACAGATTTTGGACTGTATTACACAGAGGGACAGCCATTTATGTGAACTTCAAACATTTAGGTAATCTGTGTTTGAAATTTTTTAAGGCATTCAAATCTCTGGATGCTTTAGGGGAGATAACAGGCTTTATCACCACGTTGCCATGAATTAAAAATCAACCTAAACCACAAATCCCAACATTTTCTTGTCAAATATGCTGCCCTCTACAACAAATATCTGATTTTTTCTTTTTCCCCCATTGTACATGAGTTGTTCCCACTGCAGTAAGCCGGATTTTTTCCCTGGAATTTACTGGTAATCTTACACAACTCTTTGTCTTTTGGGAGATGGTGAGATTATACAGGTGCTATCTGGGGGCTTTCTCAAAAGTGGAAGAGTACACTTTCTTTAACCCAGCTGATCAGTGGGGTGACATTTGAGGAGACAGCAAGGTTATGAATGCTTTGAGAAGAACTAAATACAGGGAAAATTGTAGAGCTGAGTAGGAAGTAGATACTGTTTTTGACAAGTTTTATATTCCAAATTAAAACAATCCACACATTTTGAAAATTTCTAATTCAAAGGTTTTAAAAATCTTTTAGATGGATCCAAAACTTGCATTTTCAGAAAAACTGAAACCAATTACTTGCTTTGTAAGCTTAAGAAAGTGCTTTTATACGGCAGCTGTACAGGTAGTTTATAAATGGATGCCTAACACTATTGAAGAGGTCAGCTTAAATGAATTTACCTAAGGCTTGGTTGTAGGTAAGGTGCTACATTTTGGTCTGGGTGGAGCCAGTTAGTGTTCGCTTACCTTCTTTGAAGCTTTGCACATGGGGCAGTTTGTTTCTATCATCGAGGTCTCTGGTAACCTCTGTCATGTCTCTCTCTTAACTCCATGCATGCAGGTGCTAGCAATACAAACCATAGCAGGCAGAATCCGGCACAATAGTTCAAAGTTCATCATGCAGAGTAAAGGCATTTGAAAAGAAGATGAAGAAAAATTAACACCGAATTCCAGCAGTAGATCAGTAAACTCCTACTCATCAAACCCTTACATTTTTAGCATGTTACACTGTGTTTGAGAAGAAGTCTTAGCAGCTTCATGAAATAATATTTGAAAGACATAGGAGGTTTAAATAATATTGGACAAAATATTTTTGTGCCTGTGATAACAGAAGCTACACATTTTGGTTAATTTAATCTTCAGACTGCAAGTGGAGATAAATTACATGAGTAATTTTAGACACACTGCTTAAGGAGGAAGCCAAAGAGCTGCAGGAGGTGCTGCAGCCTGTTTACTGTACTCCTGTGAGCAGCTGTTATGTCCAGATGAGGGACACATGGATACTTTAATTTTTGAGGGCTTTTAGACTGTTTATTCTAAGTATAAGAGCCCTAAACACCAGAGTGTGTTTGGAGATGATTCTGCTTTTTCTAGTATTTGTGCAGTAGAACAAAAGGGCAGAAATTACCTTGGACCCTTTAGCAGGGATACTAGTTTGAGATGCTTGGATTCTAGTCCAGTGACAAATTATGCATCAAGAAATGACAGGTCATTGAAGGGAGAAGGCAGAGCTCTGGTACCACCATGTATCCTCTTCTCATTTCTCTTCCTTTCTTTGGAAGTGTTTGAAGCAAAGGTTCATTCAATAATGAAGATGACCAAAATAAAAAAAAAATTTTTTTCTTTTTAATTGAGAAACCAGAAAATGAATAAATGTTATAAGACCCATACTATATTTTTGTTGAGTTGGAACTTGGACCCTTCTTATTTAATGTTATGAATGTGAAGTAGAAATGTGTTGTTTGGGTTTTTTTTTTTTAAACTCCTGAGCAAAACCTTTGTATCAATCTATCTTTATTGCTGTTCCACAATTGTATATATTATCCTTTGTGTTTTTTGTTTATATATACTCCTTGGCTTAAAATTTAAGAACAGAAACACTTGAGGTGACAAATAACACAAACTGACCTTTAGAGAAGAAGCCGTGTAGTTTACTTTGATTTATCTTTTAAGAAGATGTGAATCAGACTGTGAATGTTGGTGTCTTTCTGGAGCTGGCTGCAGTAGCTGGAGTCTGGCTGAGGCACTGCTGAATTGGCCGTTCGGTCCGTACAATTACAAATACTGTAAAATGAACACCTAAGAACTTCCTTACTTAAGCAATCTCATGTTAAATGCTTTTTGAATGGCCTGATAAGAGGCTGATTGGGCTCAGTTACGTAGCGTGAAGAAATCTGTAGCACAAGGCAAGATCCATCGTGCTATCTCATCTAGCTAGAGAAGTAATTTAGTGGTGGGTTTACAAGGTGAGGAGATAGGATGAAGGTGCTGAATGTCAGAAAAGGAAGATGAGGTGAATCTCATTAGATTTTATTCTGTAACTGGGTGTTTGGGCCCATCTGCTAGTCTCATACAAAGAATAGGTTGGCTGCAGGCTCATGTGTTCCTATCATTAGCACTGCAGTCTGATGTACAGTTTAGTCAAGTGCAGCAGGATGGATGCCAGTCAGGCTTGGCTTTTTTGGCTTGCTGACATATTATTGTAAGTGACGCTTTCATGAGCTTGTTTATTGCACCACTACTTCTGGAAATGATTGTCAGCTAGGATATTATATCAGGGTGTTTACAGCAACAAGGTGAGTCAGGAATTTTCATCATTCTCCCTTTTCTTGAGGCATGGATGACAATCAGTCCAGTCTCATATCAGGCTGATAGCTGCCCTGCAACCATCTCCTGCACTTTTGAACTGCTGTGGCCCCTTGATGCCTAGAGGCTTGAGTTGGCACGGAAATTGAGGGTACTAACTCTCTAGTGCGGTTTGTTTATGTATTTGCAGATAAGTTGTCTGTTGACTGGTTTTAGGAGTAATTTTGTATCTTGTGTTTGAATTGCCCAGCTGCTTTTTGCCAGAGGCTTTTTTTCCTCTAGTTAATTAGAGGATTATAATTGCCAATTAAGTGATAAGCCACCAAAGAGTTTGTATTCTTGAACTACTGGTGCATGCATTCACTCTGTTGTGCAGCACAAATAGCATAGGAAGTGACACAGGATGCTTATGACTGTTTTATATCACCTATTCCCCCCCTTTATATATTGTGAATTAAAAAAAGACACAAGGTGCGAAATGGAGGTGGAATTTCTTTGTGGACAGTGTCCGCCCCCCAAATTATTCCTCTTCCCTCAGCTTAGTCCTTCTTTACACTTTAGTTTTGGTGCGGGACAGCTTGGGCTCAGTTCTGTTCAAAATACAATACTCTTTTAAACTGGATATGCTTTATCATTCTTAGGGTAGCTTATAGTGGCAAGAGGTGAAAGTAGTAGAGGCATTGTCTTTAAATTATTCTTTGTATTCTTTGAAGCTCTGTTGCAGCAGCTCAGCTGAAGTGCTCCAGAACAAATCAAAAGTGACAAAGTGTTGTCTAGCCTCAAAAATAGAGTAACTTAGCTGAAATGTTAATTCTGTATTTGTTTCTTCTCCGAGGCAGCAGAACTATTTAATTGGAGTACTCATTGGAGGCACATGGCATTTCTCACTTACGTTTGTAGCATGAGATGCAAAAATAGCTTTCCTGTCTGTTAAACCTTTTAGACCTGAAAATGTGTTAATCTCCATGGTGGTCATAAAGAGATGCTTTAGCTTGACAGAAAATGATCAGGGAAAATGTAGTTGAGAAGTCTGATATAAATGAGTTGCATTTTGTGTTGTGCTCGTGTGTGTATAATAATGAGTGGGGTGAGGAGAAGCTACTTTGTCATCCAGAAAAGGAGAAATATTCTTGTCTGCCGGAAATAAAAACGGACATGCAACTTTTGCCGAAGTGGAACGTTTCATTTGTTTGCATTTCATTACTGAGCAAAATCAATCCTACCAAAGTAAAGTTCTAGTAAGAATATGAACATGGTAAGGTGATAATAAAGTTACTTTCTGTTTTAACAGCCAGGCTTTAAAGGCAGGATACCAGACTACATACCCTCTCCATTTTGTGCGGACTGAAGAAATGTACTTAAAGCCAAGAATTTATTGTTAACCAAAGTATGGTGTTAGCTGTCTGATCAAAGAATTGTTATTAGTCCAGTCACAGCACTAATGCTTAATATCCACATTATCTAGTTATTACAGCTAACTTGCAATGATAATATAAATAGATATGTGCCAACTACATGTCATCTCTCCCCATTTTTTGATGTTGCCCTTTATTCCCGTGCTGCTTTGGCTCCTAAGTTTCATGAACTAATTTTCCTGGAAAGGAAGAGGAGGTGGTTTTGCAATGAGTTGTCAGCATCCTGAGCCGTTCACTGAGGGAAATGTGATGATGGTTTCTTACTCCATGGTTTTGCATCTTCTTTGGGTCAGTTTTGGATGATTGCTAACACAGTCTGCTCACTTACTTTTCCTCCATTGATTCATAATAGGACATTATATCCAAGATCTGTTATTTATACTATGTTGGACATATGTTGGATATTTGTTCTTTTCTACTCCTAAACCAGTTTTTACCCAGCTCCCAAATTTGCATGCATATGGTGACTGTAAATCAATCATTTGTGATTTCTTTTGGTAGTTCTGCGGTCTCTGTTATCATCCCGTGCTTGCTATTTCAAGGCCACTGTTGTAATCTTCTCTCTGTATTTTTTGGGGCCGCTGTTCCAACATCTGTTTTTCTTAGATGTCATTCAAGCTGTGGTTAACCAATGTTTTCTGAGCACAAGCTAGTCCTGTGTTTCAGTTCTTGGGTCACTAAAAGTTCACTCTAAAAATAAGTGATCGCTAGAATATACATACACATACAGACACACAGAGACACGTTGCTGTGGGTAACTCCTTGCTACCAATATCTTCTGGTTATGAGAATATCATTGTTATGTTATAGAAACTCTAACAATAAGTGATTATATAAATTTAAGGAGAGTGGCTGGGCAATAAGATTTATTGTTTTAATATATTAGTATGATTGTGTGATGAGAAAGTAAGATATAAAAGAAGAAAATTCCTATGTGAGGGTGAGGGTCTGTGGAGTATTACTGAAGGCGATGTGGATGATTTTT
>JAAGNO010006453.1:0-41590 GCA_033439905.1 Ceryle rudis | reverse complement strand
TTGTACCTTATTCTGCAAAAGCTCTTAAAAATTATGGTCACGCCTCCCTTCTTGCACATTTTCTCCCAGTGGCAAACCGAAGGAACTACTACAAATAACCATTAGAACAAAGTTCTGCAGGGAAAAAAATAGAACTGTCAATTGTTTATGAGCTTTTTGGATCTGTTTATCGTTCATTCGAGCAGCCAGGAAAATTCAAATCACAGCTCAGTGCGTAGCCTGTGCTGTGTTTTTTTGCCACTCTTGAGAGGATTCTGATGAAAGAAAGGCTAAAACTAAGATCTGCAATACAGCTGTTAACTTTTGTCTCTCTTGTAGCAACAGCTGCAGAAGTGAGATTTGGTCAGCTATGCGGGTTTCTTAAAGGTGTTGGTAAGCTGCACGTCATGTGTAAGGAAAGTTGAATGTTTTATTTTCACAGTAACACGGCACCCATTTTATATTAAGGACAATAACAACATGGGCTGTCCTATCCCAGTAAATTAACTTATCCCAGTAAATTAGCCATGGCTGGGACCATTCCCACATGGCACCGAAGGGCTGCACCCATACCACGAAACCCTCACCTTTCATCTCGGGGTGGCCTCATCCAAACCGCCATTGGGAAAGGCTGTGGGTCTGGGTCGACTCGAATCCATGCTGGGAACTGCTCCTGAGGACAGTGGTGGGCTCAAACAGAACCCTGCCACAGCCACTGCAACGACTGAACTATGCCAAGTATGAAGAACATCAGTATAGACACAGCCTTGAGGTATGTATGTAGGGCAGGCAGAGGGGCTGGAACCAGATCATCTTTAAGGTCCCTTGCAACCCAAGCCATTCTATTGTTCTTTATATGCTGCATATACAACCATATCAACAACGGGGTTAATCCTCTATTTCTTTGACACTAGCTGGTGGAAATGTTGAGGGTTGAGTTTGTGAAACACAATTGTTTTATGGGATACTCATCACTTCAACGTGTATGAACTCTGGCACAAGAAGGCAGCAAACAAACAAAAAGCAATCAGCGATAAGAAGCTTCTTTGGATGTTTACCCAAGTAGATTTGTTTAGGTGGTGGCTGCTCTGTGTTTGTTTTCTAGGATCGCATTCTTGAGCTTTATCTGCATGAAGGATGATGTTTTAATTCAAAACACTTCAATCATGCTTAATTCTGAGGTATATGTTCCATCTTAACACTGGCAGTTGTGGTCTGTAGATCAGTTACAAACCAGAGAAGTGGTTTCCAGTCCCTGACCGTGGGGTTTAGCAAGATGAACCATGTGCACATGGGACATTTCAAGTTTGAATGTTCAATTTGAAATGTTACTCATTGCACACCCATTCTGTCACTCGTGTGAACTACGCATTTAGTACACGACGTCACAACTTCAACAATCTACAGACACACTACTTACTTGCTGTGGAAAGTCACTGGGGAGCACGATGGTCTGAACACTGCTGGGCAGGAAGCAGAAAACCAGTCAGGCTTCTGTAGATGCTTCACGTCTGCTCCTGGGTCTGAACAGGCTGGTTCCCAAACGGTGAGGGACAACAGGCTACTCTTCACACCTGACCACATCCAGGAGCTCTGGCACTCAGAAGCCATTAGAGCAGTAATTTCTTACTGAGCAACAGGATTACTTTATGTCTGGGCAAGATTTTTGATCTACAGTGGCAAGACCTTTTACCACCACACTACGGACGAGTTCATTCATCACAGAAAGTATCGTCATGTCACTCTGGACTACAATCTGTACAGTGTCCTGTAACCTAAATACCCTACACAGCAAATTCTCCATCTCCAAAAGGATAGAGCTGATCAGGAAAAGGTATATGAAGGCAACAAAGCCATGGGACTGCTTCTGTCGGAGGGATGACTGCGACTCTTTAACCTAGACAAAAGACAACTGAAAAGGCTCAATAGATACCTATGAAATCACGACCAGCTTGGAGAAGGTGGACAGGGATTGCTAGTAGTCTACTGGTCTCATCCAGTACAAGAAGTCCAGTGTGTAAAATGAGGCTCTGAACATCAGAAGCTGTTTGGTTTTTCCTCCCCTCACAAGCCATATTTAAACAGGGCAGCTTATTACCACAGGATGCTGTAAGCTGCTGAAAAGTGTGCCTAGGATTGAAAAGGTCACTGGACGAGTTCATGGAAGAAAAAAAAATCCATTGAGGGTTATTAAAAACAAGACATCATGTCTAGATCAGAAAACCCATGAGGAGTAAATCATTAGGAGCTAAAAGAGAATTCTGGGAACATATCTCTAACTGCTTGTGTGTTTTCACTAAGTATCTGATTTCACCTGTCATGGGGGACAGGGTCCTGGCACAGATGAACTTCTGGTCCAACCTAGTCCAGCTTTTCCGGCACTTTCATTGCTTTTTTCCCCACGCTACAAGAGACATAATGCTGCCAGTTCAGGGAGCTTGGTATTTGAGTCTTGTCAGCTCACCTGCCACAGGAGCAAACTAGGCAGGGAAGGGAAACATGCTGTGCCCTTCCTCCCCTGCCTTCCCAATCTTTTGGGCTGCATTGGGGAAGTGTAAAACCAGTGGATTTAATCTCCCAGGGATTTGCTGGGAATGAGGGGAATACTGAGAGAGCAACTCTGTGACACATCCAAATGCTGTGGATGGCTGAGACTGCTTTCAGATGCTGGTGGTGCTGTACTGGCATGGATGATCTTCTATGCAGTGGTACGCTCAGGGATGTCACCACGCTTGGGACCGAGACCTTCTGCACAAAGACCGGTTTCACTCAGGAAAGCCTTGGCCATCGGGGTGTTGCACATCATCAGGAAAAGACATGGAAGACTATAGCTGTGGTCTTAAAAATAAGACTGATTTTGGTGTCAGTCTCCCTTAATTTCTGTGGATCCACAAGGCACTTTGGGGAATTCCACTAAATCTGCTTCCAAACATCTTCTAAATAACCAGAGGCAGAGGATTCCTGCCACGAAATACTTCAACACATTATTTGTGGATTAAAATACTCTTAAAAAGGTATTCTTGGGGATCAGTTTCCTGGTTGTTTCCTTCAGTGCAGTAAGCATAGCATTAAATTACAGGGAAGCTCAACTATTATCTCATAGTTTTCTTTTTTTTTTTTATTATAGACTTTTTATCCACATGAATGATAAAGAAACTACAACAGAGTTAAATACCTTTTCTTGATAACAGTGATTATATTCTTAATTACACTCAATATTAAATTGTAAAATATTTCCAGAGGAGTACAATCGTAATTCATACAGCAGGCAAAATACCAGAGAAGGAGAGGGCCAAGGGAGAGGGGTGTGAGAATTTCCAGTCTGCTTTTAAAAAGCACTGTGTATGGCTAACGCTGCTCTATCCATTCACTCATCCAAATGTGTTTCTGGCCCACCTGGTAAGACACGCATTTCTTTCCATAAACAACCCCTACTCGAACTCAAAAGATGAACTGGCAGGTGTTGTCAAGTGTTTGTGGCTGATCGAAAGGACTGGCTGATCCTTTCTCAGCCTATCTGTACGATTCATTGAAAGCATTTTCTCTATCAAGCTCAGGAGTCCTTCTAAAAACACAAAGACTTAAACTTTGGTACCACCAAAAAAAGGTGTAATTACACTGCTGGGTATAAATTGACTCTGTGTACCACTGAATCATACTGAGTATTTGTAATGTGTTCCTTCCCTAATAGGTGCTCTCTATGAATAGAGAGAGTGCCTATTTACTCTGAAATATTTGGCACAGCGGACAGAGTCTGAAGCGTGGAAGAAGTGGCTATTATTTTCCCACTGCCTGTGTGCAGCTGTCATTTCTGAGCGACACGTTCCTCGCACATCCCTGCTTCCCAACCTTGCTGATGGTCCACCCCAGGATTACAACAAGAAGGACAGGCATGCCAGCCAAAACCTTAACATTGTGGTTTGTATTTAACTGAACCCAAGACCTAAGCATTGTGGCTTATATTAGAACATTGCAGATAACTGGTATGATTTTCTTTTTTTTTCTTTTTTTTTTTTTTTTTTTAACCAGGAGGATGGTTCTTCCCCCATCTCCCTATGTATCATTTGAATATTCAGTGATGTCATGTTTTTTGACCTCCGCTTTAACGCAAGGAATGCCAGCATTCTGGCTTTTGACCTGTAGAAGTATGTTAGTGTTTAATGAGCAAGACTGGCTTAATGCATCTTATTAGGCAAACTGAAATCTGATGGCTATCTTCAAAGTTACCATCTTTTGCATGTAGGTTTTCTCCTGCTGCCATACCCCTCCTGCTTTGCATCCCTTCATATGTAGGTATGCTGCTATGCTCTGATGCAACAATGTGTATGCACAGGATTCTTGAGGGAAAAAGAAACCTTTTCATGTAAAGCCCCAGTAGGATATACTGTACTGTAAAACCGTTACTTATATTCTGCCAGCACTGTGCTTTGGCTGGTGAAGTTGTTTGGATGTTATTTCTTCTACTTGAAATTCTCCATTAAAAGAAATTATATTGCCTCTGAAAAAAAAAAAAAAAAAAAAAATCCAGAGGAACAGTTATGGTAAATAATACATGTTCCTGAATCCATGAGGCTTCCTGAAATCTGTATTTACTTGAAGGACTCCAGTGGCCTCAGTGCTGGGTAAATAATATGTGTACCAAACTATGTGTGACATGCATACCAAAATGCAAATGTAACCAGGTAAACAGAATGCCTTTTTTAAATGCCTAAATATGGTAGGAGAACATCAGAGTGAGAGAGGCTCTAGCCATGTTTTATAACTTTCCATGTAAGAGGCTTTTTCAGAGAAACAATTTTATTAAACAAAACCTAAGAATCTCACTGACAGAAAAAGTATGTTTAAAAGTAACAAACCACCAGAAAGCCAGGAAATCCAAAATTAAAGGATAAATCTGTCTTAAGTCCTCACACTGCAAGCCAAGTACAGCAAGCTCAATCCACTTGCTGCCCTGAGAAAAAAAAAAGGACTTAAATAGGCATTTGGACTTCAGAACTAATTCTGGTCTTGCACTGCTGTGAATCAGGCGTTAGCCCTCTGAATTGCAAATTATACCAGCCCATGAAAGTGGGCAAGAATCAAGAGTCCATCAGGTTTGCCTTTTTATCATTTTGGTTTCTGTGCCGTTAGGTGTGACTCACGGGGTACCTCGCTTGTGCATGTGCGTGTATGCACAGAGGCAAAGAGAACCCGGAAGCAAAGGTCGCTCTTTCAGAGTCCAAATGGTCTTCAGCTTACCCTTTCTGATGACAAGATGTCATGGGCTGGAGAAGTACATCTTGGCATGGCTGCATAAAATGGTTAAAAGGTATTAATTTTGACTTCCATGCAGGTGTTTATACAGCACATGCTTTTAAGATAGTATATTTTTTCTGCTGAAGCTAGGAATTCACTACACCAGCCTTGCAGACTTGTTTACACAGCTATATATGGTATGTGTGTGTCTACAGCAGCTTCAGTTGGTACAGTTCCTTTGGTGAAGTCTTGTAAAATGTACAGGTGTGGATATGCTACATTCCTCTCTTGTGTTTTTCCTTCTTTTTTTTTTTCCTCCTTCCCCCCCAAAAGTCACTTGATCAGGTATCAGACATACTGAAAACCTGGCAAGACTACAGGAAAGTGGCTAGACTTGGAGTGTTTGTGTACTTAAAGAAAGAATCTTGCACATTTTCAACTTTCAGTCACAGATATTTTTTTATAAGAGCAATTGGAGGTCTGAGCCAGCCCTCAAAGCGGAAATCAAAAGCTCCCAGAGAAACATACCCGAGGAATGTGAATCTGATCCAACAACCATACGCAATGCACATGCAGTACTGTCAGTCTTATAGGAAGTCTTGCCATATATGGACATCTGGACCCTGAACTGTTTATCATCATGATAGGCTTGTAATTGGCTTCAGACATTTCTGGCTTGCCTCAGGTTTAGTGTGCCAATTAGTTCCTTTCCCAAAATGTTCAACAGGATATTTCTTTAAAATTGTAATAAATATATCTCAAAATTCTGAGAGGTCTAGTTAAAGTTACATTAGTAGGCTTTTGTTTAGAATACAGATTCCAAGCAAGGTTTACTCTGCTAGCTCAGAAATGGACACAGAATGAAAATAAAGAGATTTATTCCATCGTGAATGTGGTTGCCTGGTATTTGTCTTTCTTAGAAGTCATCGGATAACTTATTCTATATATCTGTAGGCATAGAAAGTGCTCTGAAGTAGACTACTTGCTGGACATTTACTCATCCTTTTCTGGGGGGATGTATGAGCTTATGAATCAACAACGGCAAAGCAAAATAGAAAAGTACATTTCCCAGGAGCTGTCAAAAAAGTTACCCACGTTGCACCATTTGTATTGCTTTGTTAGAGTGAGGCACAGGGCGCAACCCTTCCACTTTGGACCCATGACAGTTCGTGTCAGCTAATTTTACCGAAGAGAGGCATTAACTCTTCTACAAAGTGAACCAGAATAAGAAGGATGGGTGGTGCAGTGGATGGCATAGGGCCTATGGAAATGTTCATGATGAACTGGTGGACCTGCTCCAAGTTCCTCAAGATCCTGGGTCTGTTCTCTGCTGGCATCAGCTGGACAGATGCACTGAATGCACTGCTGGCCATCAAAATGCTTGGACTTGAGAAGTCAAAGTCCATTGAGCTAAAGCTACCCAACAGTATGGGCAAAGCAAAACCATCAGACATGATGAATCCTGTTAACAGATCCGAGTTCTGTTGTTTTCTGCAATCATTGTTATTTAAACTTATGTTCTTTGCATTCTAACGTAGTATTTTGTTACTTGCAGAGTTGCTGAGAATGCTGCTTTAAGCTCTCAGCTTCCTTCTTAGAAAGTAACTGGAGTTTTTAGGAATGTGTGTGGTCTTAAAGCAGCAAAGTGATTACTAGTAAGTCAAATAGTCTAAACGAGTATTCAAAGCGTATGTAAAACTCTTTGTGCGAAAGAAAGATTTTAAGTAGCATGAAGCCAAAGGTCCTTTACCTGACGAGCCTCAGGTTCAGTTTATCTGCCTGATTTTATTCTGAAAAGTTTGCCATAGTGCTTGTCAGCACTGTAGGGAGCAGATTCACTACATCTGTGCAGAGGTTGGCTGTGCAGAGCCCTCCCACAGCTCACAAAGGTGAATGAGGAGGGAAAGGGACTTTCATTCGTTTGTTACGCAGGTTTGACTGAGGTTGGCAACCTCTTGCAATAGTAAGTCAACTAGTGGAGGAGTGCAGCGAGTCACTAACCAGGCCTTTGAGAATCGTCCTATAAATGGTTAACCATTCAGAAAGTGTCACTCTGGAGAGGAAACATGATTCAGAACATCCACCAGAAATCCTCTGAGGTCCGTGTCTTAGAGGAACCACTTGGAAAACAGCTAGAGGAACACTTCCTCCCACTCTGTCACAGCTTACACAGGCAGCAGGAAATAATCAGATCTGTGTATTCTGAAATGCATGTGATTTTATTTTCAGTTTTACAACCTGCTTCTCTCAGGAGTTGTCAGGGTAAATTTTGAGGTTTTGTGGTCCGTCTGTCCCCCCCCAGCTGAGAGACATCAGTGTTTAATTAAGACTTGAGCAGATTAGAGCCATCACTTAACAAATGCAGGTTGCTCTGCTGTAAACAATGTTGTAGCTGCTGTGGAGTAGAGGCCTGGGGAGAATCCTGTGGGATACATTTTTCCATGTTACCCGATAGGGTGGGATCCGGTAGGGTTGTACCTTTGGGGATGATGAATAGAGTGTTTTCTTTGGGGAGAAAGAGAGAGATCACTGTGTAAAATTTGCCCCCTTTTTAATGCGATCTGTGTTCGCTGACCTTGGTATAGTGTAGCGGGGCTTTTCTGTTTGCACAAGGTCTTCCTGAGAAAGTGGAGGAGTTGGGTTATTGTATAGGTCTATAATGCCTCTGGAGGACTTGATAATCACACTGCATCAACTGATCTACAAGGGAATGTAACATCCTGAATGAATTAACATAGGATTTTAGAAATTGCTTGATTTTCAGGAGAATAGTTGCCCATAGTTCATCTGCCAGCTTGGCTGGCTGTTTATTCAGTAAGTGATGCATGGTATGTGACCTGTGTAAATACATCTGTACAAGTGACGCAGATGGGGAAACTAGGATGTAACCTACAACAGCCAAGGTGGCTTCCTTATTGACCCACGGATGTGTGTGAAATGCAGCAACTACCAGACCAGGTCTGAAAACCATCTTACAATGCCAATCTCTCTGGTGTTGGTGGAAAATTCTCTGTCAGGCCATTTTTCACATGGAGCCGAGTAAAGCGGATACTCCAAAAAATGTGCATTGTTAGGGAAGTGGGGATATTTCTAAGATGTTATTATTTCCTGCAGGAACTAATTGAGGAAACTTAGTTGTTTGGTGGTCCCAGGTCTAGAGTTTACAGCGATGTTGCTACAAATGTCTTGGTAATGAGTGGCTTTTAAGTAATAAGCGTGAAGTTGTACAAGTGGTAGGACTCACACTGACAGCAAGTGTTTCTGAGCATATTACCCCATTTATAACCTTTTTATTAAAGGGTTTTAAATAGAAACTAAGGTTAGGTTTTTACTGTACCTAGGTGTTTGTTTTGACCATTTTGGACAATGGGGTCTTTATGAAGATGGAGTCTATGAAGTTATTTGTGGTGCATTTCTTGTGAGGACATTACCCATGATGGATCTTGTGGAAAAGTCTAACCTAAATAGCATGGTAAATTGGTACGATTATTTATGTATCAGTTACAACATGGGATGAAAAGATTGTTCATCAGTCGCCTTTTTTCATTACCTAAGATTTGCAAGGTACTTGAAAATCCAAAAACTGTCCTGACTAGTGTTCACCCTGTGAGTTAGGAACTTTGTAATACAAAAGTTTCAGGTGAATTTTAAAGGCATGTATGAACTAGCCACATCTTTTTCTTTCTCCTTATGTCACTCACAAGATTCAGAGGGTTGAATTTCAAATTCCCTGGGAACAGCTTTCTTATTTTACCATCTTAAATTCAGTGAGACCTCGCGTAGGCCTTCACATATCTTTTTTTTTTTCTTCTTCATAAATTGCTTGTTAAGAATGATGGCTTGCAAAGTACACGACTTGGGAAGTGTGCTTCGTATTTCTTTTTTTTTTTTTTTTGCCATCAAGCTGCCACAGGGGGGAGTAGAAGTTTGGAAAGGACTGTGCTGCCCAAGAAGCCACTGAGGCAAGTGGTGTGTTCCAGGTGCATATCCCGGCCAATCCCTTACTGGGGGAAGAACGGGCACAAAAGAAGAGTGGATGTGCTAGGAGTGAAAGCATTGGTTGGAGGAAGGAGCTGTAGGGTTTATGCCGCTGGGACACTCTGAATGGTTCACTGCATCGCAAAACCACGCTGTTTTTCTTATTCATTCCAACCAGCTTTTCTCTCCAGATGTAAAGGGAATGTGACTGAATTGTTTTCCTGAGGGAAGATGACACGTGGGAGTTGTACAGTACTTGCAAAATCCCTGTCGTTCTGACGAAAGGCTTTTCCCACGTTAGGACTAGTTGCTAATGAAGAAAAAATGCTAGGCACAGGCAAGGCAACTTTGCAAGGCAGAGGACACAGTAAAGAAAGTTTTGCCAACTTGATAGTAAAGGCTTATTCTTTTGGGACAGTTAGTATTGGTGAAATCCACTCTGTGTGCTTAACGCTCGAGTAGCTGGACTCTTTGTGGGTCCTGAGCAGCAAGGATGGGGAAGGGGGATGTCTTGGCTTCAGGCTTACTCTCTCATCTTGTGTCTGACCACAGTTGCTCTTGCAGTGCATGGTCTGTGGTAGCAGTGTGGCTGTCAGGCACCCTTCTGCCCTGCCAGTGAGCCTGGTGAAATTCTGAGGAGGTGTGTGGGCAGACATGGGTATGTAGGTGTGAGAGCAAAAGGAGTGGGCTGGGATTTTGGAGTAGTGCATCACAAGAGGGTGGAAGGGGGCTTATCCGTCCTGTCAGCTTCCCACCCACATGCCAGATTTGAACCTGTACCCAGAGACAACCAGCAGTGGTGATGAGTGGGAAAGCATAAATAGGGCTGAAAAGAGAGGTGCATGTACATGTTTCTGTGGGAAGGGCTTGGGGGAGAACACAGAAGGAAGTGGAGGAAATGATGTGTGAGGAGAGCGGTCTAAATGAACCAGCCAAGCATGAGGTGGGCTTGGCAGCTTTCTTCCCACTGCCTTCACAGCATCTTACCACCAAGAAACAGTGTTCAGGTCTCTTCAACCACGGGCGAACTCCTTTGCCAGAAGAAAGCAGATGTGCCCACAGCAAAGTCTAGGTGCTCCGGTTTGGAGCATCTTCAGATGCTGCATTGAGGTGCACGGTGAAGTGACTACGTGCTTATGGCTTTTTGGGTCTGTGTTAGGGAGTTTTATCTTTGGACAATTTAGTCAACAATTTTTAAGAAAGATTGAAGTCATTTTCAAGAGCTACGTAATGATCAGGAAGGCAACCAAAAGGAGTGAATTAGGCACCAGATTTGAGTGTGCAGATCTGTAATGAGGTAAATAAGCAAGAAAAAAAAAGGAAGAATTAAGGAAGAAATGCAAAAATAAGATTTATGTTTCTATAGCCTATTATGAGAAATAACAATGCTGTGTATTACTTGTTAAATGTGTAAATGTTAAACATTACTTGTTTAGAATACAGAAGAAAATAATGGCAAGCAGGTCTTTGCTTTTGATTTTAATGGTGAAAGTAGGATGGAAAGGAAACAATTCTTGGGTGACTTTTTTTCTGTGCTTTTTATATGTCTGTGATTCCTAGACTGTTGAACTATCATCAAAAGGAACCTGTGAGGAATCTACATTGTTTGTGTACAGTATACTGATAAATTCAATGCCTGTTCCACAACTTTGTGCCTAGCATACACATACACACACACACACACACACACACAAAAAGAGAGAGAATTAATGGTCCAGTTTCCAAATAAAACATAAGGAATTTGTTTATACTTTTGGGAGGTAATGTATCTCAGTTTGAATGGAACTATGTTAAGTATATTGAAAGTCTCAAGGAATGAAAAGCTGTGTTTGTTCAACAATAAACATCTAAGATAACAACATTTACACATTTGGCCAACTGAAGCCTAAAACTCCCATTTGTTGTTTTTTTCATAGGGATGTTTGTAACAAGTTCGGGGAGGTAAAAATGCAAACACCAAAAGATAAAATTAAATAAATTCAGAACAGCTTCAAATTTTCCCCTTGGTTCCAATGATATATGCATTATAGAAGGAAGTACAGAAGTCAGAAGCATACTGAAAGTTTTACCACAGTTTATTGCACTCACCTGGACCTTTGCAGTGATAAAACCTGGAGAAGGCTGACCTGAGACAGTGTCACAGTGTCACATAAATCACTTCTAGAGATACCTACGCTTCTGTTTCACTTGTCCTAAAATGCTTTCAGCTTGGTTTGTGAAAGCTTTTTTCCTAGAAACATTCGCTGAGGAAATTGGCAGCGAAGTGTGAGTACATAAAAGAAGAGAATAAAAAGTCAGGCACCTAACAATGTAAAAACCTAGACCCTGGTTAGAATGCTTTTGTAAAATACAGTGTCAAGATATTCATTCTGGACATGGTACATGTTTCATAACATTTGAAGAATCAATACGTATATGATAACAAAACCAAGAGCAAAACCAGTGTTATGTATGTGGTCTGTAATTCTTTCTATGGCTTTTCCTTTTTTATCACTTTGTTCTTTTCAGAAAAAAAAAAGCAAAAACAACAATATCTCAAATTTGAGAGAAATTATAGCAATCTTTTTGAGGCTTTAAGGCATCTAATGCTCTGGCTAGATGTGTTAGCCCTTCTATTTCTACCCTTCACTAGGGTTTAGAACGAATGGATAGCATAGTTACTGTAGTGTAATTGAAACATTCTTCTGGATGAAAAGGTATAGATGTGTGTTCCTGGTGCTAGAGGTCACAGGTTTGCTCCTGCAGGGATTCCATTTTGCATTGTGTTCAGAGCTGATTCATTATGTACTTCTGACATTGAAAAAGGTTATTTTATTATGGTATAATTCCAGCAAGAAAACCACACATGCTATGTTTCAAGCCAAATTGGTTGATGAATGAATGAGATGTCAAGGATTTGTTTCTTGAAGGCCATCAGAGCAAATCCTGCCAAAGTTATGTTTTTGCTCAGAATTCCTCATTTGTCCTGCTTTTCCTGCAGACCAACACAAAGCAATACATTCTCATCACTTAATTATTAACAAAACCAAACCAAAACCAAACCAAAAAAAAAAAGGCAACAAAAAAAGCACCAAGGTAAGAAGTTCTGTCCCACAAGTATTTACCAAGAAAGCCAAGCAGGATCACAGTTGCAGGACTTGGAACATATTTGGTACTCGCAGACTAAGTGAACTAATGTATTAGAGTGTTCAGGAGAACTAAGATGGGAATAACAGGGAAGGTGGAGAGAAATAAACTCTGAAAGTTAAGATAGTGCAGTGCCCATATTTGTGTGATACAGAGCCATGGTATTGATGCTTCTGGTGAAAATAGACCCAAGGTCTGTGATCCTCTTGCGTAACAAGTGCTCTTGCTTGGAAGTAAGTTTAGAATCATCAAGTAAGTGTAGGCACTGAGATAATTGGTAATAGAATGCCCAGGTATAGATAGCTGAGGGGTAAAACTTTCTTGCCTGCCTGCCTCTGCCTTTTTCACCTTACAAAGTATTGGTTTTTTTGCATCATTCATGTATCAAATCCCTGTTCATTTGAGAAGCTTCCTCCTTTTCCTGACTGTTATTTTTCCTTTCCTGCAGCAGTCTGTGCCTCAGTGCCTTTTCACTACCTTTCCCCATTTCACTTGGGTCTTCAGTGAATTGCCTGCTCTCAAGCACAGGGGTAAGACTATCTGTTGCTCCTCACCACCTTCAGCTCGGGTTCCCATGAACCTCTTTTTCTGTTTTCAGAGCAATGCTCCCCTCTTTGATAGGTGACTCCTTGATCTGCTTCTGAATATGAGCTGGTAATTAAAGCTATCTTTGCTAGCCTAGGGGAGATGTTTTTATGGGACAGTGTATAAGTGAATGTGGGAGGCCATCGAGGGGTCGTACAGATTTGTTCAGCCTGTACAGTAGCTTGGATGATGTTAAAACATCTCTGCTTTCCAAGCTGGAAAGGTCACTGTGTTTCTTTAGAATATTTTTGGAGATGTTTCTGTGGTTTGTCAGATCTAAAAATAAACTATGATCAACACACTTTAAAATTATGACAGGATTTTTTTTTCAGGAATATATAAGGCAGTCAGATATTTGTTTTCCTCTTAGGGAACCAGTCAGACCTACAGGCAGGCTATGAAAATCTCCTTCAGATCTCTGGGATTTTTTTTTTCAGCGTGTGTTTGAAGTTGGGGACATCTGCCTGCCTATCTATTCATCTGTCTTACACTGTTTATACAGCCTTTCATTTTCTCAACAGAGAGAAAAAGTCACCAGGAACATTTGTAGCCTTTTATCCTTAAATTTCTAGGGCAACTGGGAAGCTTTAATTGAAGTTTGTTTTCATTAGAAAGAGGCATCCTGATGAAATAGACCCAGTGCATCTCTTACATTATTTTTTGGCAAAATGAAGCTTAGAAAAAACTCAAAATTCTTTTGTTTTTAGACATGTCAATATTCTGTTTTGATTTTGGAAGTGAGGAACACTGGGGGAGCTTATTTTGAAATTGACTTTGTGTCAATGACCTACTGGTCTTGACTGACCTGAAGAACACTTAAAATTTTCACTTTGAGGGACTTTTAAAATGACTGTCACTTTAAGTGGGGCTGAAGAGCTATTTGGAAACACAGTATTCTTCAAGGAGCAGAAAATCCATTTTCTGGCCTACATCAGGGAACACTTAAAAATATTCTTCAATTCGGTTAGAGTCATTAAAGCCTATTGTGTAAAAGCAAATTTGGTAATGCAGTTTTACTGTTTCTGTTGCTGTCGATGTTCCAAAACCAAATCCCATTGTTGTGAGTGTCTACAATACAGAGCCTTGGACTGGCTAGTTCAAAGGCTCAGTGTTGGATAACAGGCCAGTGAGTCCAACATGTAGGTATCTATCACTGACGACTTATTTGGCGACCTTCAGCTGTCATTCTGCATCTTCTGTGCTTTTACTTGAGCCCTGTGCTTGAGTACACATTATGGTTGGGAGTGTTGGCTAAAGCTTCACTAGTTGTAAAGAAACAGTGGTTGCTTGTATGTGTTACTTTTTCATTGTTGAGGTTGCGGGGGGAGCTCGTGAGACACAGAGCAGAAGGGATTGAGTATACTGAGAGCTCCTTTGAAGTCCCGAAGGTACTAAACCATTCTCTGATGCCACTGACACGTGAGGGCCTTACCTCCCCTCAAAGCTGCTTCATGACTGTTGTACATTTATCAAGTTTCACCTAAGTGCCACTATGGAAAGGAGCTAACATTGAATAGCTCTCCAAACTAGGCATAGCTGGGTTTCTGCCTTAAGCCCTCAAGCATCTCCTAGAAGGGTGATGTACCAGGGACATTTTCAGGGGGCTCAAGTGTGGGCTGTGTTGCTGGTGCCTGCAGGTCTGAGAGCTGGTGCAGGTTATTCCTTCAGGGATTTTGTAGTAAAGGGCAGTAGCATTCAGCACTTGTCAGTGTTAGTAGCAGTTGCTCTTTCAGACTCACTGCTTTGCATATTGTCACTGGGAAGAGTGACAATATGGGAGCCTTAGCTACCTGATCTACCACCTCCCAAGTGCACAGGTTAGAAAAGTCATCCCTGAATTAAAAAAAAAAAAAAAAAGAGGAGGGAGCGATATGACCTCTCTTTCTGTGCACCAAATCCCATCCTATTTTAAGCCCCATCTCTGTCAGTGAGTCTTATCTGACACTGTCAGAAAAACAGAGGATGTTACTTCTCAGTTAGGATAGAGCCTGCATTTAGCTTGCTTTCAAGTAGTGCAATAAAATATGGGAATAGGCTTTAGCTTCCCATGTTTTAATTCTTTTTTAATCCCTGTTTTCATTTTCAAAAGTATTTGGATCCAAGAAGACTTTTTTTTCTCTTTCCACTTCTGATTTGTTTGTTGGAGCACTGCTTGCTCACCCTATTTGGATGTCAGGAGACTCTCTATTTTTCCATTTCTGGAATACTCATTCACGACTCAGTGTTTCTTGTGCAAACCCTCTGAATTTACAGTGTGTTTATTGGTCTCTCACCAGCAGTTTCTTTCTTGTAATATTTTATTTCAAAGTTTCTCTCAGATACTGTTATATGGATTTTGTTCACAAAATAATTCTCTTGTAAGCCTAGGAGTTTAAGAGAGAGTCTTCCTAAAGGATCAAACTAACCAGCTAATTAAAATAAAAGGGATCTAAAGAATTTGTTGATCTAGTAAATTTAGGACATAATTGATGGGGTAATACATTTTTAATAGTAAACTAGTTTGCAAAAGATACCAGTTGTGCAAGGTATTGCAGATGACCCTGCACACTTGGGTCCTGACTTTGCCAGCTGTACTGCACAGATTAAGAGTATGTGTATATAAAAGAATTTGTAAAACTTCATAAAATAGGGACAACCAGTAACCTAGGATGGATATTTCATGAGAGTACAGGTAAGGTGGTTTGATTTTAGGGGTGTTTCAGCTGAAAGGAGAGCGGAGGTCAAGTGCAAGACCATGGTAGCCCAAACATGGAGACTGGAAAGGGGCTGAGCATTACAAAGAAGGAAGAGTGAGGAAGAGGACGTGTGTGGCATAAACTGGAACAGAAATGGCAAGAAAGGAAGTGCTGAGGGGAAGTTCAACAAACTGCAAAGCAGAATAACATGGACAGATGACTGAAAGAGTAACACATGGTGGGTTTTGTACCAGGGCCTGATGCTGTTTTGTTCAACACCTGATTAGATTGGTACAGGGAAATGTTAATGGACTTCACAGATGACTCTTTTCCTTTTTACAGCTGTGGAAGTTGAAGGAAGCTGTAGAAGTAAATGGAAAGCTGGGATGTGCTCCATGTATGTGAGAGAGGCCTGGGCTTTTGAACAGTGCAAAGGTGCAGGAGCAGTGGATGGGAATTGATGTTCTCAGTCTGTAAAATGAAATGTCTGCCAAATTGGACTTGCTGTACGACTGCATTTCTCATTTTACTTCCTCTCTGTCTTCTGTACATCTTTGGTGTAGGCACTTTTATGGGGGCTGGTTCAAAGAGGAGAACTACATCTATCCTTTGGTTTGAGTGCTACCATTTAAGCCTGTAATCTGTTAAATTAGCATAATAAGCGTGCTTTAGACATAGTCTAGTTTTAAGCCTAGGCATGAAATGGTTCTTTGCTGAAAATCAAGAATGTTTGGGAATCTTTCTTTTCCTGCTGTGGTCCTTACTGGGTTTTGTCCAGGATGTCCTTGGAAGTGCAAGCTCCAGATATATCATGAGACAGCCTGTGTATTATGCCAGCTGCACATTTCAGAAGTAAATGCTGGAGGATGTGGCTGAATGCGCAGCATGCAGACTTCTGAATGTTCATCAGCACTGATTCCAAACTTCCTGTTCGATTGCTGATCACTGATTAACACTGTAAAGTGGCACAAACAGAACAGATAACTTTAGCCACTAAGAATGCTCCCTCTTCTGCTCTCACGGTGTCTCTAGACTAGAATTTTGTAAACAGCCAGATGCAGTTTTGCTTCCAGAGATCTCACAATCCACATTTTGGTCCCAACTAGCTATTTCAGGCCAATTTAAATTCTTCTGAAAGATGGATTTATAAGGAAAATGTTGACAGAACCTGGCTTCTTGTATCACTGGTGGGAGCTATGATAATAATAATAATTATTTCCTTTAATAGTTTTCCATCAAATGTTCAATGCTGTAGTTTTTCCTCTGCTGTAAACATCAAAAATGTGGACAATTTTGTTTTCCTAAACTTGGAGAACATCTGTGTTTCCACCATTTCTGTGGGAAAGCAGTACACTCTTTTCCAATTTTATTAGAAACCACCTTTTTGGCTAAAGTGTGTGCCGCTGCAAGCACTTTCATTATGTCTCGTATATCTTGTTCTAAGAAGCTGGAGTTTGCCTATTTTAATTCTTCAGGACTTTCTTTTTGTGAGGAGCATAGAAAAGAACTGTGTTTTTCATCTCAGAATGCCTTCAAGTTGTTTACCTTCCTAACCTAGATATCTTAGGTGTTTCCAAGTAAATGACTCTCCAGTGACAGTAATGTTTTACTGATACTTATATTCCTTGTTGGCCCAAACCATAATTGATTTTAAAGATCATTGTAGTGAGTTCTGACATCTGGAAAAATTTATACTGAAACCTGGCAGCGGTTTAGTTCTTCAGCTTTTGGGACAAGCCTTTTTCATTTGATCTGGGTTGGAAATCTAGAAATCAGCTTTGGATGTGCATGTGGAAAGAGGGATCTAAGAGAAAATGTAGGAGGATCTCACTGTTTCCATTGTATATTTTGAATGCTGCACAGTTGGAAGGTAGACACCCATCTAATGTCAGCGTAAAGTCTGAGAAGGCTTGTCAGCACAATGTAAAAGTTACATCTTAAAATGTGTGTCCAAGTCCTATAGGCAAAAAAATTGTTCATAAAGCAGTCTTCCATGCCTGACAGGAAGAATAAGGAAAGATTTGTGCTGGATCATGGTATCCCACACACAGCAAGAAGGTGCTTTCCAAAGAAGGAACTAGCTTTTCTCTGAGCAAGAGAAGAGTAAAAGTTGCTTACACTCCTCTCAGTTTTGCTTAAGAGTTTTTAGAAAGGATTGGCCTTGCTTACATGCCTCTCATCACGAATGGAAATAGGCAGGCCATCTGAAGGAGTGGTCTTATTTACATGGAAACTGTTTTACGTAAGAAGAGGAGGCTGGTCCAGCAAAGGTGTGGTTTTATTTACATCCATGTTCTTCCCTTATGATTGGAGGGGGTTTGGAAGGTGTGGTCTCATTTACATCCTGCCTAGACTGCCTTTGGCTCATCTGGATTCAACCCTTGCCTGTGGCTGGAAAAGGAAAGAACTGCTGCAAGCAGAGTAAAAACGACTGTATGAAAAAAACTTGACTGTTTTCTGCCTCTGTTTCTTCAGTGTATGCATTCCTGCTGGTACGTACCTGAAAAGGGAAGGCCAGGTTCCTGGGGAGAGGGTTTTGGGTCTGGTTAGGTATTTGTGTGTATGTTCATGGGTGTGTGTGTATTTGTAGTGCCAAGGTGAACATACCAAATTCTGTATTATCCTGGGTGTTGAAGAGTGCTAGAGCTGTTTCTGAAGAAAGGTCAGAAAAGCAAGTTCTTATTAACTGCAGATAGTTCCTTTTTGTGTTGGATTTTTTTTTCATTTATTTTGTTTTGTTGGATGGTTGGTGGGGTATTTTTGGTGGTGTTTTTTTTATTTTTGTGTGTGTTTTGGGGTTTTTTTTGTGGTTTTTGTTGTTGTTTGGTTTTTTTGTTTGGGGTTTTTTTTTTCCTATGTAAAGGTGCATATACAACATTGCAAAGGTGCTGCTGACAGGTCTGGAAGAAGGCCTGTCTTTATAGCGTGTGTGACAATTCAGGTAGTCCCTTGTGTCAAAGTGAAGCTAGCATAAATGTGGTAGCAACATTTTACACAATCTCTGAACCAGGTTAGAAGACTACAGCACAGAATATGCGGGGCAGTGAGGAACTGGCTACATGACATGGTCATGACATGCTGCTGCTATGTAATGGTCTGTCCCTTTCTCTACATGTATCTAATGTGTATTCAACTGTACGGTCTACTGTACGTTATGGTCAGGAAGCAATTCAGCTGCTACTGTCCTGTTTCTGCATTAACTTAGGGGTGCAGATACATTTTTAGCAGAAAGTGGACAGGAGTAACTCCTTGCATGTGGATTGTGAAGCATCCAGAACACCTTCAAGCTGCTGTTGACTTGATTGGGTTTAATTTACTGTGATTATTCCAGTCCTTCCCTCTTTTTCCAGCCATGGTTGATGAGGCACCATCTTGCTGAATTCCAGGCAATAGGAAAGGCAGAAGGCAGAAGAGGTAGTTTGCAGATTTTTTTTTTCCCATTTTTTTCTAAAAAACAAATTAAAGTATCTTGAATCTACAACAACTTGACGATTGGTCCAGATGCTCCTACACGAGCATCACTCTGATATTCACTGAGAATAGAGCTATCGTGTTGCTTTGGTTGTGGGTGGAAAGTGAACAGAGAGTCCCTTCAACATGAAGCTCTGTGACTATGTCAAGAAGCACTGAACACTGAAGGAGCTGCCACCAACGCGCTGGGATGGGCTGCCCCTTCCATGGCTGGGATTACTTTGCTGTGACATGCTGTTGCTCAGCACAAGAACAAGGCAATTCCAAGAATACAGCCTTATGTAGGAATGTTCAGGTCACAATCTCTTTAATTCTTCTCACTGCTGCCTCTGATAATACTCCTGTAACTTGTGGTTAACGTCTAGGCATGACAGCCTAAAAATACAAACCTTTTCAAGCTACAGTCAGAACTCTTTTTCAACTTTAGATACCTCTGAGTGCCTTTATAGACCCCGGGCATTTCTTCATTGCCCACAAAAACTTGGTGGAACTACAAGTCCAGCTATCTACCACACTCTGGTTTAAGGAGATTAAAATTAATAAAATATTTCCTCTTTTCTGTAACCAATGCAAACCGAGGTGTACAAAAATAATTGCATGCCAGTCCTCCACAAGACGAAAAGTGTCTGGCATTGTGTCCCTGGATTGCAGATGCACAGGAGAGTCAGACATTTTGTTGTCAGGATCCCTCACACTCTGGGACTGCAGCTGGAATTTATGTGCTACACAAAAGTATTGCACAACTTCTGAAGACAGGTCCTCCAGATGATGTACAGCAAGTGATATAAGGACACCAACGTAAATTTACCTCTTTATACCCGAGGAACTGACTGGTCTGAACTGCCATTGCAGAAGCTGTGTAAGTTAGCCTGGACTGTGTGCTATGCTGTTCTGCTTCTTCAGAGCCAAACTAGGCTGTTTAAATAAGGCTTGTGAATCTCTACACTGCCCTGCATTCATGGCTGAGACTGTACTAAGAGACATATGCCTCATTTTAAAAATTGGCATAGGTTCCAAAACACAAGGATGCTTTATAAAAATTTCTGGCTTCCTGATCTTCCTCTCTTCCTTGAACTTTATTCCTCAGGCTTTGCTTCCCTCCTTCATCCCCAGCATTGCGCCTGAGCAAACACTCTGGTTACATCTATGTGGACAAGTGAAGGTGTCTGCCCGCAATGGCAGCTCTCTGGTGAACATCAAGCAGCCATTCCCCATGTCCTGAAGGATGTGGCAGCCCTTTAGCTGGAATTCATGCATCAAAATAAATTGTTCCTCTTTTCAGAGGAAAAGATGGCAAGATTATAACCTAAGGAAAGGGACCTAAGGGAGATAAGAGCTTAAGAGACATTACTGCAGTTCTATACTTGGAATTGGTTACGTATGTGTGTGGTCACCCAAATGATGGGTGGACTGCACTTTCCCATTACCATAATTACATTTCCTTTCATACCTAGGGTTGGGGACACATCCAGACATTGCAGAACACATCAGTAGATTTAGTGTGGCTTACTTGGACTCCATTTATCAGACTATGTCCCAATTATGTTACATTTAGGAAACAGAATAATTTTCTGGTTATAGCACATGGAATTTGTGGCATTCTAATCCTAGCCATCCTGCTGTATGACCTTGGAGAAGTTGTTTTACTTCGCTTTGATGGTAAAAAATTAACTCGTCCCATGGATGAATTTTAATACTATGCCAAGTTTTAAAAAAAATCCGAAGCTAAAGTTAGTCTTCTAAAGCCATATTTAGGGGCTAAATGGGGCAACTTGTTTCCCACAGTCCTGAGCACCCATTGACTGTCTCCCACTGAGGCCAGCTAGAGATTTTGGTCGTTCAGCAGTCTGAAACATGAAGCAAAAGAAGAGTGAAAGCGGCCACTTGTTTGAGCATGAAGAGGAGCTCACTGATGTGGTGTGGTGAGACAGGGACAGCAGTCTCTTTCCTGGGTGGTTGTCACAGTGGTGGGGAGAGGTGGGTGGGATTAATCTCACTAATTTTACTGTCTAAAAGTGGGATGTCTGCCTTAGGCTGGTTGTTCAAGATCTCTTTAGTGGACCCCTTTGTTCACTGGTTCCAGAGCAGCTCTCTGTGAATAGATGAGCACCTTTGATGTGTCATTGTGCCCACCTATCCAGGTGTGGCATGGGCTATCCTCTTGAGATGCTCAGCTCTGTCTACAGAGTAAAGTGCTTCATAAATGCTTAGACAGCTTGCTTGGTATCTGCTGATTGTAAAGTCAGTGGGTGACTTACAGTACATAGGTAAGTCCAAGAGTGTGGCAGAACTGCTCATAACTGCAGAGAATGGTGAAACTCCATTGCAGGCCTGAAGAATTTGGTCATGAAAGCTATGAACAAGTGAAAGTGGGGAGAGATAGTTGAGTCTTGCAAGGAAAAGGAAATAAAAACCTGACTGCAGTCACTGAAAACCTATTCTGTATGATGGCATGGTCTGTTTCCACTGGAGAGCTTTGTTCTTCTGGGCACTGTTTGAGGTGGAAGATTAATTTTCCCACGGGAGAAATAAGCTTTGAATAAGTCAGCTAAAATGGATTGTTCTTATGTGCACTGCACATCTATAGCAGAAACAGAAGATGTTTACATGCTCCCTGAGGAGGAACCATGACAAGCAGACAATTAACCAATTCCCCCAGATCCCCAGATTTAAAGAACCACGTAATGGCTTAATTGAGTTGAGTTGCTGAGAGTGCGGCACTGCGCTGAGATTCGTGCTGTGAAGTGTGTGATTCCCAGAGGCATCCATCAGGTTTTAAAGAATTGACTTTCCATGCTAATTGACCCAGATGTGCTTGATTTTACCTCACAATCTCCACTTCATTCAATTGCCGTTAAAGAGAAGGGAGTGAGAAAAAAAAGACTCCATTTGTCTCATGTACTACATTAAAAGGAAGCTTTCCTAAAGCAACATTTTGTAGTGCTGAACAAATTGTTCAGCTTCAACTGGAGCGGCATTTATTCCACTTTTTTTTTATTTCCCAAATGACCGAGCACATATTTTGTAAGGACTAGAGAATATTCGTTAAGCCACTCTGCTTGGCAGAGGAAGCGTAGGCACCATCATCAGAAGAATGAGGGTGATACAGATGAATAGATGGTGTCTGACCTGTCTGACTAGGCAGGGTTGAGCAACACAGCATGAGGGGTGAGGGCTCTCATGGCTTGGTGGAGTGCTGACCCACCTGAATGATCAATAAATGAAGAATAAATCATGGTTTAACTATTTTTATCTCCAGGAAGGCAAGGAGCCAAGTTTGAGGAATAGGCTTTGCAATGTGAATTAGCAGCTGAACTCTTCCATGTACCAGGCCAGTAGGCACCTCATTTTGGCAAGCTACGGTCACCTTTTATGTGTGTGTAAATATCCCTGGAGCACACAGAGCAATTAGTTGAAGACTGAGGTTCGCAGTGTATTCTGTGTGTGTGCAGAACCCCGGGTTTTGTTCCTTGTCAGTTCACAAGCCTTAATTCATTTACAAATCAAGTATCTTTGTGTGGTAGGGACTGAGGCCATCTCTCTAGCTACATTCCTGGAATACCACAGGAGGCTTTCTTTGGTAAGGATGCTGCTCTCTACCTGGTTAATGATTTCAAGCTTACCTCAAATAATGCCATCAAGAATTATGTCGAGGAGCTTCTGTATATACATATTTAAACAGGCTGTGAACCATTGGTATTAGTGGAGTTCATCTGTGTTTGTACGGTTGCTATGGGAGCAGAATTTAGCCCCTGATGCTTGTGATAAACTGTACTTTGTACCAACCAGTCAATTTATGGATCTCTGCCGTGAAATTAAGGTATTAAAGGAGTTTACTTCTTTGCGAAGTGTTGTATGCCATATATGGTCAGTTGTGGGATTTTTTGCTGCTGTTTTCTTTTCTTCCTGAGGAAGGCTGTCCTCCAAACTGCTGAATCATATTGCAACCATAGACCTGGTGATTTTTCAGAATTTGAATCATAGTTGAGTTCTCTGGATCTCAAGCTGTGAAGCCACATGTGGGCTCAGCAGTTTGGCAACCACTGAGTACAGATTTGGCAGTATCATATTCACAGTCCAGATGTTGGATGGCTCAGTCACAGCATACAGCATGTTGGAATAGAGTAACAACATGACTGAAAATTGCTGTTTACTCTTCTTAATTTAAATACCATGGTTTGTACTGTTCTTGATGATTTAGCCTGGATATTAGGAACCAGACAGTTTCAGATCGGTATCCCATCCTAGAGGAAAGTCTCACATAACAGCCTCACATGCAGTACGAGGTTTTGCTCTTGCATTCCCCCTGCCAAGTCCCCCTGTGAGAAGCTGTCCCAGTTAGGAGCACTTCTGAAGTCAGTTATAGATATATTCGGGATTAACAAAAAGCATCATTATCCTGTGTGACCAGAAATAAGAAAGTTGGAGTGGTACATCAGAAGTATAAATGCAGTCTGATCATGTTTTGACTTAATTTTCTGCTTCGCCTTTACAAGCTGCAATGGTAATTGCCTTTGCAGCAATAATTAGGTAATATAGAGATGTTCTCCATTAAATCAGGTTTCATCTTCAAAGATGAGCTTCTTCAGGCTCAATCAGTTGAGCTCCTTCCTGCATGTACTTAATTTTTAATAACATTCTGTATTATAATGCGTTTTGAACTTGCTAAAGTTTTGTGCATGTGATACAAGAAACTGAGGAGAGCCTCAAAAATTCAACTCCTGTATCAATATTTCTTTAGGAGTACAATACTTAGCCTGTGAAAACATCTACTCTTGTTTTGGGAGGCATTTAAAAGATAGATCTTTATTTTTGCATAGGGATCACTAAATCTGGGAAGGAATAAACAGTGAATCACCTAGGCCAAATTACTTTCTTATGTCTGCAGAAAACACACTGACAAAACTTATTTTTATTTTTTTTATTTTGAGAATGATTGTGAGACACATAGTACCAAATTGTTCATTGATTTGATCTAATTTATTTCAGCTCAGTACTCAGCTTGAGACCTAGACAGAAATGAAAATAGAGAACGTGTATAAAAAACATTTACAAAAAGCACAAAAGCTCCTGTGAAAAGGTGAATATTGAAGGTTCATCCTTCAGGCAGGACTGATGATTCCCCTGTGCCTGTTGTGCTAAAACCCCACCTTGAAGGTAATATATCTGACAGTTTTCTTCCCTAGCCAACTGGTTAAACTGAGCAGTTTTGCAGGAAGAAGTAGCACTGGAACTGAGAAGGGCTTGTGCTGGAGCAGGAGTTACCACATAGGTGGGCAGGAGGCAACTTTTGTGTGCCAGTCTCAGTGCTGAACAGATAGACAGAAGGTCAAAAGGCAGTATTGTCCCAAAATAAAGAAGGGATCTGGGGACAGGAAGAAGGGGTGTTATAAGAAAAATTGCTTCTTGGGGACCATGACATGGAAAAGAGAATGGTTCTGTTGTCTTGGTGTAGAAGAAGACTTTTCAAGACAGAATTGTGGCATAAATATATGAAAAAAACAGGACAACTTTTTGTTTGCCTTGTTTTGTATTTCAGCAGCTGGGCTAAAGCTGGTTTCTCAGAGAACGTTAACTGAGCAAAGCAGCACAGGCCCTCAAAACAGAACAAAACAGCTGGAAGGAAAAAAAAAGACCCTTACAAAGAATCTCATTATGGAGTTCAGTGACAGCAAATGGAAGTGGTCAAAGAACGTGGAAATTTTACAATACATTTTTTCCAATAAATAGATCTGTATAGTATATATTTAAATAGAAAGTAGCACATTTTTGCACTGTTCTGCATAATTTCCATTTTTCCAGTACAATGAGCAACTTGAATGCTCACTTACTGAGTGAAACTCAATAACTGCAGTTAGCAGTTTCGAGTCAGCCAGGGCAGATGACCTGAGTTGGTTACAGATGTATCCTGAGGTATATCCCATATCATAAACATCATGTTCATAACAAAGGGGGAGGCTTGCCGAGGACAGGTGGGCCTCTTGCTTGTACTTCTCTGGCTCCTTGTCCTCATCTCCATCCCTGGAAGGGCTCACTTACTCCCAAGGACTGCTTTCTTGTTTATTCTGACTGCTGTACATTCACTGGGCTGAGTACAACTTTGTATACTTTCTACAGGCATTTGTCATTAGTCTGGCTGTTTTAGTAAATCTGTTTTAATTTCAACACGTGGGTCTCCTTTCCTTTTTCTGATCCCCTTTCTCTGCTGTGGAGGGATCATTGGGTGATAGAGCAACAGCTATAGTTTAGCCCTGATATAGTCTAAACAGAGACAAACAAGAAAGGGTTTAATAGAGCTTTTGACGAACACTTTAATGTAAGAAGTGAAAGCTAAAGGAGGAACTATAAAAATTCATACCTGTGAGGCCTTGCCTCACAGATTCATGAAGGTTCTTCAGTGTTCAAATGGGAGAAAGATAGCTCAGATAAGATATGTAAGTTCAACTCAGAAAACTCCATTGTCAGTGGGTCTAACTGTCAAAACTATCAAAGCAGCTTTTGTGATGTGTATTAATTATTATTTCTGTCCTATCCAGGAGTCCAGCAAAGACTGAATGAAATCCCTGAAGATCAGCTCAGTAGTTGAGTCATATATTATTGTGGCCCTTTTCTTGACAGAAGAAGGTCAGGTCAGATATTGACTGGTGTGCTGACAGTTTACCTTGAGTTTAATACTGTAAAATACAAATATCTAGCAGTCAAAGAAAAAATGTGATAATTCTACAGAAATGAAATATATTCCACAAGTTTTATTAGAAATATTGAAAATAAACTAGAGCTTTTAAAGGAAGCTTTTAAAAGCAGGGGGTTTTGTTTCTTGGGAACCAGAGCAACTGTAATGGAAGCAGATGCTTACATGGCATACAGGATTTACCACTTGAAACATCTGAAAAGCAATGCAGAAAAAGGCTCATTGTGTTTCTGAAATTATGAGACACACACGAAATGCTTTTAAAGTTTTTAACTTAGTTAAAGACATGATCCTACTGAGTGAAAAGAAATCTGAATGCTAGTTCATCTCTGCCTACATTCTGAGCTGTTAAGCGTCTTTGATGTTGTTAATCCTGTTCTGCATTTTATTTCTACAGCATAATATTCGCATACTAAAGATATTGGACATCTTGCCTCGAGTGTTTCATAATACGCAATTCCAGCTGATTTATGTGTGTGCTTACAGACAGATGGCATCACCTTTTGTCATGTGAGAAGCAGAAGTGCTAACTGTCATTACACCCTGTGTCATTTTGTGGCAGACAGGAAAAACAGTGGTGTTGTTAAAATGTGGAGTTCAGAAACAATAGGAACTGATTGCATGTTGTGTGTTGCAATTTTAAGTCTTTGCACATCTCTAGTGTAATCCCCAGTAATACCCTCACTTTCCTCCAGCACAGTGACAGAGGGTATGGCACCAGATGCAACACAGGCTTTAGCAAGAAACTTGATTCTCTAAGTAGTAAATGTCAAGTACTAGCCAGATACGTCAGTTTAATTACCTTTAGAAATGAAAGGCAAATCCTAGAATAATTTCTCACCTTTGCTACAAATTTCAAGCCCCACAGTATATTTGGAAGAAAATGAGACATAACTAAGGGATGGAGAATTACACAGAAGCCATGAAATGGAACTTATCTCCCCCTGAATTAACAACCGAATTAACAAAATGATTCTGTTACCCAAGGCAAGAAATATAGAGCATGTAGTGGAAATGCTCAGCTGCAGAGTGGAATTAAAATGACACAGGGTTTTTCATCCTGGCAAGGAGGAGAGCTAGTAGTACAAAGCTAAGAGAGGGTAATTAAAACTCTTTAATCTATTGCGTACTATGTGAAGAAAGAAACATTTCTTAGGGCATATATTGTATCGGGGGGTGCTGTATTTACCTACATACATGCTTCTTGAAATAGCGGTTTTCTCACTGTTAGGATACAGTATAGAACAATTATTCACTTATTTACCGCAGGATAGTCAGGATCTTACCCATTTCTTGGGTTATTTTTTGCTTTGTAAGAACAAAATCTAAAGTAATTGTTTTGGGCTGCTTTCTGAAACCCCCAATTTAATTGATTTCTCCCTTCCATTACCAGAACAATAAGAAGTATCTTTTTTTAGCACTTGAATCAGAGAAAACCTTAGTTGTCCCAACCCCTTAGTCACTCAGTGAGATCTTATCAAGCCCCTGGTTTTGTTTTCCTTGGTGCTTGAACTCACTGGAAGAAGATTTTGAATTTTAGCTCCGTGCATTTCTTCAAGAACGAGCTATAGATAAAGGAATCCAGGATTGACAAGTTTGCATTCAGTGAGATCAGAGTCACTGTAAAACTGAGTGGAAAAATGATGGCTAGGAAAGTAAGGAGAGGAACAAGGAAGGTTAAGAGTTGTGCGAGACAGGCATTAACTTTTCTAATCCACTGAGAATGATGACTGTATTTCCTGGATCTGTGTTCCCCCACCCACATAGCCAGAAAATAAACTTCACAGATTAATTTCTAGGAGCACAGACTGGTTTCCAAAGAACATTATTACCTGGGAAATAGATTCTCTTTTTCAAAGTACACATTCTGGCTGTACTAGACCTAAAGAACTTGTCTGGCAAGCACATGATTTTCTTTTACATTGGTATTGCAAGTGTTTTTAAGGAATTTTTTTCTGTACTAGTTCTTTTTCTGTAGGCCCTGCGGGAAGACAGTTGATGTCTGTTTTCCAGTATATTAATGACAAAATAGCCTTTCAAGAAAGTGAAATACGTAGCTTTCTCCTCTCTCCCTGTTAGAATACTTGTCCTAAAGAAGAGGATATAACTTCAGAAGAAAATGAAATGCCTAATTATAAATCAATAATGAAAACAGAGAGAACTGTAGAAGCTGTAGCTCTATGCCTAGCTTTTTCATCTCCTCACAGAAGCAATGGTTTTGTGTACACTGTTTGAGATTTTTCAGTGGAAAAGAGTAGGAATTGTATCCTCTATGCTATTTTAATGTCAGCTGGATATCACCTTCGGTACAGCGTTCATTAATTACTTTATGAACTTCAGAGCAGCAAATCTTTTTTTCCATGCAGAAGACCTATACTGCATGTTGTACTTCTGGATCTCCTGGGAAGCTGGTTTTCTGGATGGTTTGTGTGAAAAGTTCTGAGCCGTAAGAATAAATGAATCAAGCAACACCACAACGAAGGGAAATAGTGTAAAATCTTTCATTGCTATTCAGAGAACCTGCTTATCTAGTGTGACTGTAAGTGTTGTGCACGAGTAGTGCAGGGGGTAAGTATCACGACTGTACATGGAAGACCATCGTTATCATGCTTTCTAGGCATGGATTTACTCTAGGGCCAGGAAGCCTCTTGCCCATTTCCCCTCCCTTCTCCCTGTATCGCTGCCACAGGAGCACTTGCTGCTCAGATCATGTGAGGCTTGCGCTGTGTCCCTACCTAATTCTGCTTGCAGCTGCATGCAGCCTTTCATGTCTACTTCAGTTTGGAGTTGTGGGTCTGCTCGGAAGCAAATCCAGCCACGAGACACTTTAAGTAGCAGTTTGATCTTTGTCAGTGAGATCGACTCAATTTAGACACGTATTGTTGAGAGGTCAAATCTGGACTGGAATATGTTAAGGGCTGTCAGAACACTGTAAGAGGAAAAGGCAGACATTGCAACCACCAAGGGTTTGATTCCAGCAGAGACTCTTGTAAATGGGGATGTTTAATAGACCGTGGAGAAGTTAAAAGGAAGGATTAGACAACTGTTGGGGTCAAGTGCACCTAAGAAATCATAAATGCATAAGGTGGTGGTGTAATTAAAAATGCTCCTGCACTCACTTGGTTGGCCTTGGCATTGGAGCCATGCCTAGGACAGGCGTAACTCGGGTCCCAAGGGGCTTCTGTAATTGGTTCAAAGCATATGAAAGCTTTAAAGCTTATACACAGGGTTAAACTTAAAAAGATAGGGTGGGAGAAAATACCCTAATTATTCTGACTCTTAAATAAACAAATTTAGCCACTCTGTACTCTGAAGTGAATGTATTTGTGATAGCTGTCTGGATTGCAAAAAACCTTTCAATTCTTATTTTATCATGTTTAAAAGACTATTAAAATGAGAATGTGTATTAAACATGTTCTGTGAGGAGCCTTGATAATGTTTGTCAGAAGGACATTGATACTGAATGTCTGTAAAAAGCATAAGAATCTTCTGTTTTTTAAAATAAAAGGGTGTTTTTAATTGAAAAAAAAACAAACCAAACCCCAACTTTCCCTTGACTATTTTTACTATCTCTAGCAAACACACACAAGAGTTGTGCAACACCATTAAATGCTTAGAATAATATTTCCAATGCACACTTTGCTTGTTAAGTTAATGGAGTGTTTTCTAACGCACCAGGTCAGAATCACATGATGAAATTCGAACTGATTGCTTTAGGCTTTCATGCTCTTTGGTTCCTTATTTGGGTTGGGCATTTAGAAAGAAGATAAATCTAATATAAAAAATATTGACCTTCTCCTTGAAAACACATTTTTAAATAACTATAAGAGTTGCTGCTCTGTACTTTGTGATGTGCTTCTCGCTGAGTTAAGTTCAGATGTGCTTATATTTTCTAAGGGACAGGAAGCTGACAAATGCCCTCCTCACAGCAGCGATGGAAATGCATGAGCCTGAGGTCTGTAAATGCTGGAGAGAACGAAGATGCAGGAAAGGTCTGCCTGCTAATAAAAAGATTATTCAGAATATGATACTTATGTGAACCAAAATAGCACTTCTGTTTCTCTCATATTATATTTCTTGTATTTGGCATACAAAAATTCATCTGGGATTCTGGCTTCTTAAAAACCCTTTTTACATGAAAAGAGAAGTGACCTTTCTTCCTTAAATGTGCTGGCCTCTCTAGCTCCTTACACAAATTTCAGCCATGTGGAGTGGAAGAAACTAGTTTATCCTGCCACCTTAACAACAGTTTTCAGGAAACTGAAGTTAGGACTGTATCTGGAGTTTATGTGGAAACTGGTGGAGCTACAATGAAGCCCATTTAGCAGAAGTTAAACTGATGGAGATCAACCATCATTATGATATTATTAAGATATAATGATATTATTAAGATATTTTTAATACACTTTTTAAAATACCTCTTTATACTAAAGGCAGAAGTCAAGATCACTAATGTAGGGACTGTCTTGGACCGCAAGTGAAATGCCAAACAGGAGGGATTGCTGGGGGAGATGGTGGCATTGCCCTCCTGGAGTCTTTACAGGCAGCATCTTCAGGTGTTTTTGCCAAACGTCTGTTAGGTCTAGAGAGAAAGAGAAAGGAGATGCAGGTTTGAGAACACTGGAGAGCTCATTCACCAAATGTCAATAGTGACATTTCAGGTGTTTTAGCATGAAGCTCCCAGGTGATTTGTGAAAATCCAGAATCCTGCCTTCCTGCATGGATAATGAAGACCCATATTTCTTGCAAGTATAACATGCAGAAAGCATTTGTTCCTGTATTCTGTCCCTGAAAGGGATAGGTTCTCTTTGTACCATACACTTTGAGACTGGGCAACGCATGAAAGCAAAATCATGAGGAGCTGTATTTCTGCCCGGTTCTTAGTAAGATAATAGAGAGTCTCACAGGGGATAAATGTAAGCTGCTTTGTTACTTATTTTCTTAGCATTACTTTTTGTGTTTTGCCCATTCTAAACAGTGCAGACAGGGAAACAGGAAACTGCCTTTCCTCTTAAACTATTTTGCATGCCACTGACAACACACCTCCTGTGTCTTTTCAGTCCTACAGAAACACTTCTGAGTTTGTACAGCACCAAGCATGGCAAGGCCTTGCTCCATAATGATAATTTCAGGCAAATAATTCACAGTAGTGATTTTTGCGCAAAAGCAGATCCATTCTGCACCAGTGATGCCCTGTTCCCTGCTGGAAGGAAGCCAACAGGTTGCTCTGTGTCCTATGGGAATGGTTGGGGTGAGAAAGCCCAAACCATCATCTATCTGGACCTTTGGGCTGAACCACCTCCCTTCTTGCAGAGGGATGCTACCAAAGATGCCCAGCCTGGGCAGTGGGGAAGGCTGGAGCAGCTGGTTTTGGCAGTGGGAACCAAACCCTCTCCTCACAAGCAGTAAAGCTGCCGCCTCACCCCACACGCTGCTGGAGGGTGGATGCTGAGGGTTGGTCCCACCATGGTGCCCCACCAGACCACAGTCTGCCAGGGAAAGATGGTGCAGTGTGAGGCCTCAAGGCAAGCATTCCAATAAGGGTTAAAATGGCTGGACAGCCTGCCCGCTAGAAAACATTTTTTTTTTTTCCATAATCACTTCCCAGTCTTGGATATGCAGTCTCTAGTTACTGGAGGGATTCAGAGCTGGCACAGGTGGCCCCTTAAGTATTAGGCTGCCCTGTGTGCTTGGCATCAGATTCAGACAATTTTGAGAACAGTTCAGATCTTCTGGAGGGTTGTTTGGGTTTTGTTGGGTTTTTTTTTGTTTTTTTTTTTGGGGGGGGGGTTTGGTTTGTTTGTTGTTGTTTTGAATTGGGGTTCTTTTTGGTGTTTCTTTCCGTAAGAAAGCAGTTCTATTTTTAGGACTTGGCCCAAATTGTTGAACCGAACAGTCTGAGTTTTATTGTTGTTACTTTTCCTCTCTTTGATCAAAATGAAGTGGTTCTGGCTGATCCAAGCCGAGCAATGCTTCTGCTTCTCTTAAAGTTACACTCAAGGAGTGTATGTGTGTGTGGAAAGTTTCTCTTAATTTCCTGGAATAGAAGGGGTCTTTGCTTCCTCCAAATCTATACTCTGTGCTTGTAAATGTCTCTATTAAGACTGGTTTTATGGAACATTGTGAAGGGAAGCTGGCTTAAAATATGTTATTTAAGTGATTTTTATATTTGAAGATTGTGTCCCCAATCTCTTTTGTTTTCTTTCTTGCTGCAGCTGTATACCACAGTATTTCAATGTAAAATGGCTGTCTTCAGCCTGTATAGATACCAGGACACCCCATTTTTATCACTTGTGGGAAATGAAGCAGCATAACAAACCGATGATGAGAGCAGTGATTGAAGCCAAGTATCCCTATCCTCTCTCATTTGGCTACATTGCGTATGTAGACCCTGTACACTCAAGTTAGCTTCTGGATGAAAGGGAATATTGCTTCCTCTTCATGATACTGTGCTTCAGCTAATTAGCTTTCTTAGCTCTGCTGCTTCCAGGGTTCATGGGATTAAGCTTAACATGGGGAGTTACCCCTCTTCAACCTCTACCTTATAAATTGCCGCTTGTTCTCCCTTTATCTGAGAGCATCTGTCCTTCTGTTGCACAGGGTGTCTGAGCAGGCAGGAGGGCACATGCCTGCTACTCACTGGTTTTGGAGGTTTCCAAAGAAATAGGGAAGGGCAGAGCCCATTTCTCCCAGTTTTGAAGGAAGGACCAAGGTGAAGTAGCAGACAGCCACTTCCCATGTAACTGCAAATGTCAACCAGGTCACTGTAGACTGTCCTGAAGTAATTTTTTTGCAAAGCATGGCCAGACACCTCTGCTCTGTGTTGTAATTTAGGCTTTTTTCTTACAGGCTGGGACTTTGGTTTGAAGCAGGGAACATGCCTGCTAGTAACTCTTGAGTACAACCAATGAGCCATTGAGGACAGAGTTAAAATCTGTGCCTGTCGTCAGGGTTTCCCTGTTTCCAGCCAGAGGGGGTCTCTATCCAGTGCTAGTCTCAGCAGCGCACTGAGTGGATGTGAGTCCCTGCAACCAATGCATCTCAGGGCTGGGTGCTGGCTTTCTAAACACCAGGCATCCCTGTAGTGCTGCCTCTGAATCCCCTTCCGGATGTAGATTTTTGCTCTTACTAATGAGTACAGACTTAAGGCCTTCTTTCCAGGACTTAAAGGCATCCAGAAAATCCCAGGCTATTTTTCTAAGCACTCTGATCAAAACCATAATGAATTTCCAAACCTTTTGCAAGTGTTTCCAAATGTAAACCTTGCCCCAGGTCTCAAATCCTATGTCAAAAAAAAAAGTATTCGTATCCCAGGTTCTTTCTGCCTCTGGCTCTGGCTTCCAGAAGTTCAGAAATGTGTGAAGCTCAAAACAAATCTTGTTTTCCCTTGATTTCCATTTTGCTTTCCTTGGACAGTTATGGCATTTTTTTCTTATAACAGCACGAAATTAATAGACATTCAAGAAACATTAATTCTGTTGTATTTGTGTTGTGGGTTTTTTTCACTCTAACTTTCCTGCCAGCAATCTAACAATGCAATGTTCACCTAGCAAAGAAACTTAGACTTAGAAGCTAAGTTTCTTTAAACTTAGACTTAGAGGCTAAAAAGTACATTTTTCAAAGGAGCAGAGGTGTTAGCTTCAGTTTCCTAGGCAAAATCTCATACAAGTAATTACATTCTGCCTACTGCATTCCTCTGCCACTTCAATTGGATATGGTGTTCTTCCTCAATTTATGCCCTACACTTCTGCATAGCATTATCAAGTACTGTTAAATATTTGTTGTCCACCATCCTGGAGGCAATGTTTAAAGTAAGCCACCTACTAAGTGAAAATTAGTAGCATATTCTTGTGGCATTTCCATCAAAACCACTTGTTAGTCCAAAACTTTTAGCGTAAGACGTGTTTTTAACCATGACTAGATAGTACAATAACTTGTGACAGCAACAGAATTAGATATGGTTGCTTTCAAATGAGGAATGTTTGATGGTGACTTTGGTACAGCAATACAAGAGAATCACTGTGGGACACCTGTACTGATACTTTCAAACTGTGACCACTGTTTTACAATAGAAGCTGACAAGTTGTGTCATTGGGTGAATTAGGGTGTTTCTGCTGTAATTGAAGGAAGAAAATGATCAGGACTATCCAGCCCACAGCAAAAATCGGGAGAAGGGGAGATGGCAGCTGCTCACTTAGTGTGTTCACAGTAGGTATGAGCTGTTCACAGTGGTTGAAACAGCCTGCTATGTGAACACTAGCTAATTCCAGGAAACATTTCCACTGCTCCCTGATAATCACAGCATTTCACAAGTCCCTGCAACAAGTAAGAGTCCTTTTTTTCCCCCACATTTCAGCGCATTCATTCAGTAATGGCAGAATTGGGACCTGTGAAATTAGTGTTAGAATGTTAATTTTTGCTTTTCTTCAATTTTACCACATTAAAGGAAAAAAAAAAAACCCAAAACCTTAATTTGTATGATCCTTTTCCTGGCAACTCTCAGCCTTTAACACATTCAATGAGTGAACCAGAAACACTAGTACTTGCTTCCCCTGAAATTATACCAGTTGATTTGATTTCACCCAGCCAGACTATTATACCCTGGAAGCTAGCTCTGCATGTCACAGGGAGGCATGCCAGAGCCAGTGATCATGTAGATGCTCTAGGGTCAAAGGTAGGGCTGTGCTGCCTTCCAGGACCACTTGCTGGCCATCTGCAGGGGGGCTGAGGTCAGTGCAGATGTGGGGAAAGCCACCCTCCAGAACCTGAAGGGTCGTATCTTGGTGACTAAACCACACCAAATTCTTCTTTTGGAGAAGGAGGAGAATTTTTTGTGGGAAGGGAAGGAAGGCAAGGCAAGGCAAGGCGAGGCAAAGCAAAGCAAAACAAGGCAAGGCAAGATCATTTTATTCTGGGGGCTGTAAGTTATGGAGAAGCTACTGAATATGTCAAGAATTTACAGCTCAGATGCAGGAAATTCAGCTAAGCAAATCTAAATGTGACCTGACACAGATGCTGGGAAACTAAAATAATGAAGTATTTGACTTATTTTATTTATTTCCCATAGTGGAAATTTATTTGGTAGCTCTGAAATGCAGTGGGCTTTTGTCACTCAGTTGACCAGTGGTGTCATGACTGGGAAGCAGTGGAAAAGCTCACATTGAAGTGATACCTGTAGCCTTTGATCTTGCCTTTATTCCTCTGTCAGTCTTCAGGTTTGTTTAATAGCTAGTTTGTTTTGTGTGATATCTGATGCCATTATGTGCCCAGATTTATGTTTCCTTGATGTAAATGCTTACTGTTTCTCCATGCCAGGAAAGAAACAGCAGAAGCTGCACTCCCATAACAGAGTTGGGCAAGGGAAGAAGGTCAGAGTGCCTTTGGGGTAGAGGAAGGAAGGGATCCCAAGTGTGAACCATAACTTTTAGAATTTTTATGGTTTTGACTTAAAAAAATTAATTGCCTCTAAATATTCAAGTCTGCATGCTACCAGATAGCTGTGAGATGGTAGATGCTTACAGATACTCCAGCTCTCCTGATTGCTTTCCTTTTTCTCCTTTTTCTTTTTTTCCTGAAGGAGATGTCAGAGCTCATATTGGCTTTCTCTGTACACTAAGGGCTTCAGAAACCAACCTGAGCAACACTTTTTTAACACAGAACTATGAGACAGAATATTTTTCTTTTGTGCATATTCAACTCATAAATGTTTATGACTTTTTTATTTGCTTTATCTATTCAATTTACACATATTATCTATTATTCTCCTACTTTAAACTGAGCAGAACAAATGTTCTCCTACTTGGAGCATTTTCATGTACTCAGATAATGCAGGAAAAATCAGGAAAAAATATCATAAAGAAATTTTTTTGGTTTGTTTTTTTGAGTTGCACCATAACTCTTACATGGCAAACATTCTGGTTTTGTAAAGTTGCTAAGCTTCATCTACGTGTCCCCAGTTTTTTAGTATTCTTTGAAAGATGTTTGCACTAGGGGATTTCATAACTGCATTGCTTCACAAATGCTTCATGTCTTGTAAAGAAAATGTTTTTCCCATTTTTCTCAGTTGGAAGTTGTGGATTATAGACATGTCCCATAACTACCATTGTCTCACACTTGATAAACACCAGGAAAGTGATACTATTTGTTTTATGAAGGAAGGTTATTTCAATCAAGAAGCCAAGTGATAGCTCACATTTTTTGTTGTTTTTCATTTAGTATTGCTGAGGTGAACATTTACTTTTTGGGAGCTCAAACATGCAACTATTCTTTTGTTCTTTTTAATGCTTATTTTTTTCATGGTGAGCTTGGCCTGTTTTGGTTTGTTGCATGGTTATGTGCATACAGATGGCTGCCGGTAATCTCTGATAAGATTTGAATACAAGCAGGAGTAAGTCCTTTACTTTGCAAGTATTTTAGTTTCTTTTCAGAAGAAACTTCTAAAAATGAGGTCTTTAGACCCTCACCATGCCTCTGAAAGCCCTGGGGCTGTGAAACCCACAGGCACTGCATTAGACCAGAAGATTCCAGACATTGCACCAGCACTGGAAATGTCAATAAGTGTGTGTGTAGAAAGTAGCAGAATAGGTAGTGGTTTCACTGAAGTACATGATGCAAATTGTAAAGATCCCCATTCCTACAAGGAGACAGTGGTGGTGTGATCACTTGTGTGATTAGCAGAAAGAAGCACAAAGCTCTTCTCCCAGTGACACTAGTAGAAACCTAAAGTTAGAGCACTAGCTGGTCAGCTGGCATGAAGCTTGTGCCACTTCAGTGGTAGAGGATACTGGTTTGTTGGTTGGCACTCATAGGGTGCTGGGAACCTCCCTGGCTCTGTTGGAGCTGTCAGTGCTCTTGACACCAGGCCTGGTGAAGGAACTTGAGGAGGTCACAGAGTGAGAGGAGATGCTGAGGCAGGACCTCTAGGGGCACTTTATATCTAAATCAAATAGTGGATCTGATTCTTAATGTAATTCAACTCTTTGAACAGATTAGAGACACATCAAGGCACTGGGTGCAGCACTGATAGCTTGCTCATTCTTTTGGCATCAGTGGGGCTCTGTAGGTATTTGGCCTGGACATGCTCTATTGCATGGCATCCTAAGAGCTGCTGTTCCATTGATATCTTCTGGGTGCACACAGATGTTTCAGAAGAGGTGATCTATCCGCATACACACATGGCTAACTGTGTGTGGCTATATGGCCATTGGCTCAGTGGCCATCCCGAAGCTCTGTAGTGCTGCCCTAGCATTAGGCTCAGCTTTCAAGAGCTCCTTTGACTGCCAGGTGTGACGGCACGTGGGGGATGGAAGACCAGCCCACTCTGCTCACAGGGAGGGCAGCATGGGAGGTGCTAAGCACCACTGTTACATGTATTTTCTCAAGGGAAGAGGAGTCTTCTTCTGGTTCAACAAACCTGCCATAGGATCATACCCCAATATCATTGCGCAAAGTTACTCTCGTATAGGCAGATCAAGACCACGGAGTCCTTGTAGTTTGATGAAATCTGAGCTTTTTCAGTCCATGTAAGCCATTAGTAGATTTCTGTCTCTTCTTTGACAGACATTTAGAGACATGTTTTGTAGTGGAGTCATTTTTCCAATAGATTATTCTCCTTCAAAATACACCTCAATACAACCTAAAACCCCAGATGAGCCAAGGTTTTATTAGAAGTCCTGGCTATCAGATGAGTCCCAAGAAAGAGAACTGACATGATAATGGAATGAATTTTTTTATTGTTGTTTTTAAATCATTTACAAAATGGAGGCTGCGGGGTGGGTAGAATTAAGTTTAGAACTTAATTCCTTCATGCTCAACAGCCTCATTTACAGGAAGAATACAACAAATCTCTTGTTTTTGCAGCACAAGGGCTTTATACAGGTAAACATGTTGAGAATGTTGCCTGTAGTGTTTGCCCAGCTAGACCATAAAGAATTCCTGTGAGCGGGGGTAGCCAGTGCGATTGCACAGCCCTGGCGATTTCTGCTTTCCTCCTGCCACCATCTGCCCCAGTGCCAGGGAGGGACACCGCTGGAGTCATACTATTCCTGTGAAGCCGTCTAGCACATTTATTCTAAGTACAGACACAGTGGTCTTCCATTTTGCAATTACAGAAACAAGAATATCCTGTCGAGCTTTCTCACTTTCCTCCCTTCCCCACTGCCACCGCTTGGTATGGCTGTAGGGAATATAAATGGAACAGGAAATTTGACCGCGTCCAGGATCAATGTCATTAAAGACACGTCTTGTTTTAAAATCTAATTTTATATAACTGCTCTGTTATACAATATGCTTTTGTTTGTCGTCTTGATTTTTATCGAGGTAGTGTACATTCCCCTGGACCTTTTCACGAAGGAATGTTTATACCTGTGGGCAAGCGCTAATGGCAGTGAAAGGCTTGCATTCATGGGAACAGCATTTAGCAATTCATGGTTGCCAAGGTAAGCAGCAAAGGCATGCCCTCTGCCACTCCATTGCCTCTAAAAGAAACAGTCTCTAAGGTAACAGGCTAGCACCCCTTGAGGCCAAAAATCTTTAGCTTTTTAGACAGAAAAACACATTAAATAATACCAAGAAAAGCATTTTTTTTTTGTCCAGGCATTTTTTTTCTTCACAACAGAAAAAGGGCTCAAAGTGTTCTATTTTTGGTTCCACGGAGGAATTTAATTCAGATGCTGCCCAGTGCATTGTGCACTCAACACCCCTTTGACAGTTTAGTTTCAGGGGCACATAGGACTAATGAGCCAAGGCATGACTGCACTTGGAAGCTGGCGTCTCCCAGGCCTGTGACTGTTGTTCAAGTGAATAGGCAATTTCCCTGATTAGCTTGGAATTTGCAGCATTATCTGGATGGTTATTGGCATAAGCCTTTTTTCCAGGATCGCAGTCAATGTGGGAGACTGAGTCACCTGAAGAAAAGGTTTGTGGAGTCAGCGCTTGCTAGATCCTTCTTGTGATTGGACAGGAGAATGGGCTTCTCTTCTTGAATTCATCTTGCTCTGCAGCCACTTGCAACCTCTTTTATCTTACTGTAGCAAAGGGGAGAAGTAGGTGAGTCATCACATTTTCCCAGTGCAAGATTTTAATTAGGAGAAGAAACAAACAGTAAAGGCCTTCTTTTTAGAACTGAATTCTAACAAAAAAGTGAAATGCAAGAGTCAGATCATCTTTCTCCTTATGTTGGTGCATCAGAGACCTGTGGCATGCAGAAGACAACTAGTCTATGCCATCTGCAGGACATTCATATGACTCTAACACCGGTACAGTTTGCTGGATGTGGGGAAAAGCAAAAGAAACATTTTCTGGAATTCTTTTTATCTGAATGACTTGAGCTATTACAATTGCTTGACAACTATAAAGTGACAATTATAGAATCACAGAATCACAGAATTTTCTAGATTAGAAAAAACCTTTAAGATCATCAAGTCCAATCATTAATCTAACACTGACAAGTCCTTGACTAAGCCATATCCCTGACAATTCATTTCTTTGTTTACTTCATGCTCTACAGACTAAAGTAATTGTGGAATATCTATGGACTTTCTAATGGTTCAAAGAATAATAGCACAAAGAACATTAAACAAGGAAATGAATTAGTTAAGTCAACTGTTTCAAAAACACTCACGATGTGACAATTTGTTGTTATGCAAAAGATGCAAATTCAAGGGCAATGCAGGAAGTATCCAGACACACTTTTTAAGTTCAGCACCTTGTCATGTCCACATTTTGATGCAGCACATACTCACATGCCATTATGCAAAAGAAGTCCGGCTCCTTTTGAGACACAGATTAGCTGGGGATAACTAAATAAGAAGAAATCTGGTATTTGCTCGTTGCATGACTTGTTCTTTATTCAAGTCTCAGATGCACAAATGGACTTAAATTTATTTTACTTGGAAACATGTAGCTGTCAGACCAAGTTGTGAGAAATGGTCTGTCTTCTGGGCCAGAGTCTTCAGGCACCTGAGAGACAACACAAAACACCCCTATGCTGCCCCAGTTCTGGGGGTTTTGCTGTCTTGTCTGAAGATAATGGCCTCTTTCTGCTGTTTTGCAAGCTAAGCAGCCCCGTGCCTAAGTCCAGTGGGACTGAATGTTGTAAGCAGTAGCTTAGCGTGCCTAGGACATGCCCACAGCACTGAGTTCAGCAGTCACAGACACTTCCAGCTGAAACATGACCAAGTTGTGAAATGAGTCTGGTTAGGAAAACAAAGCACAGAGTCTCTAAGTTCTTGTATATGCTCAGGAACATCCCTCTAGAGTTGGATGAAATATTTCAGAAATGTTCATCTTGAAGGAGATATACATTTTGGAAAAGTTCAATTTGATTCTCTTTTAACTAACGGAAAATAAGTTATTTAAATATGATGTTTCAGACAACAGCAGTAGCAGGGAGCAGTATTAGATTCATCTGTGAACTTCCAAGTAATAAGAACTAGGGACTGAGTTATAAAAAACCAGCTTTTTAAAATGCCGAGTTCGGTTTACTTCCCTGTACTTAGTGTTGATATTTTTCTTGACTTCACAAAGTAGGTTAACATGAGAACTCTATAACTATAATAATAAAATATTATTTGATGTGTAAGCTACCATTATTAGCTGTACAGTCTAAATTCTTTTATTTTCTTCTTTTTCTAAAGAACCATTATGCTAGTACTGTGAAAAGACAGAACCTTGGGAAAATTAAAGTAAAAACTGATTGCTCATACTTTGACAATGTGGTTTATAAAGTCTGTCTTTCAACAGCTATAAAATACTTGCATTCCCATGTTAGGATGATGAAAATACGTAACTGCCGTAGGCTTAATAGCTCTCAACTGCAGCTGAAAAATTTATTAATTTCATCTGACTTAATTACCATCACATTTGTCTTTCTCACCGATCTCTATTTTTTTATCTACTTTTGCAGATCCTAAGGCACAGCACATGCATACATTTATATAGCATTTATACCTAGTGACTTTCTATAATACAGTGACTACATCAGTGGACAAGGGACGACCTGTGGACGTGATCTATCTGGACTTCTGCAAGGTCTTTGACACGATCCTCTACAACATCCTACTCGCCAAGATGGAGAGATATGGATTTGATGGATGGACTATTCGATGGATAAGGAATTGGCTGGATGGCCACATCCAGAGGGTAGTGGTCAATGGCTCAAAGTCCAGATGGAGAGCAGTGACAAATGGTGTCCCTCAGGGGTTCTTACTGGCACCAGTACTGTTTAATATATTCATCAATGATATAGACAGTGGGATAGAGTGCACCATCAGCAGGTTTGCAGATGACACCAAGCTGAGTGGTGAGGTCAATACAGCAGAGGGATGGGATGCCATCCAGGGGGATCTTGGACAAGCTGGAGAAGTGGAACCTCATGAGGTTCAACAATAGCAAGTGCAGGGTCATGTACCAGGGTCAAAACAATCCTCATTATCAATACAGGCTGGGGGAGAAGGTGATAGAGAGCAGCCCTGCAGAAAAGGACTTGGGAGTGCTGGTGGATAAGAAACTGGACATGAGTCATCAATGTGCACTTGCAGCCCAAAAAGCCAGTCGCATCCTGAGCTGCATCAAAAGAAGTGTGGCCAGCAGATTGAAAGAGGTGATTCTGCCACTCTGCTCTGCTCTGCTGAGACTTCACCTGGAATACTGCCTCCAGCTCTGGAGCCCTCAGCACAGGAAGGACATGGACCTGATGGAGCAGGTTCAGAGGAGGGCCACAAAAATGATCAGAGAACTGGAGCACCTCTCCTACAAGTACAGGATGAGACTGTTGGAGTTGTTCATCCTGGAGAAGAGAAGGCTCTAGGAAGACCTTGTAATGGCTTTCCGGTACCTGAAGGGGGACTAC
>JAAGNO010006452.1:0-21902 GCA_033439905.1 Ceryle rudis | reverse complement strand
CTCCCCCTCCCCCCCCCCCCCCCCCCCCCCCCCCCCCCCAGGTGTAATTGGAGAAGGGCACTATTGTAGTGAGCGGGGATTTTCAGAAGATGTGAAGAAAACAGTATCCAAATTGGTTCCACTGACACGTAGGCTGTGGCAGATGACCAAACTAAAAATGTTGCCCACTCCAGCCAAGTTCCATTATGTGTTCAACCTCCGAGACCTCTCAAGGATTTGGCAAGGAATGCTGAACACTACATCAGAAGTGATCAATGAACCAAAGGTAAGTGCAGCACATCAGTGGCTTTGTTGTAATTAGTGTATAATTATTGCAGTAAAGAGGATAAAAAGTCCTGTCATTGAAGTCTTCTTTAGAAAAATATAATTTCTGATTAAAAAGTTTGTCAGTGCTTTTTTGAGGCAAAGATGTTTTAGTCCAGCTTTTACAGTGCCAACTGAAATGACAATTTTGTTTCGTAACTATAACAAAACCCACTTCTTTGGCAGATGAATTTATTTCTCTCTGCTTGTTCTATTACTGACAAATGCTAATTTGTTTGAAAGAAGTGAGAAAAGTATGAGAAGCAATGAACTTGTTTTAACCCAATGAAAATACGTATATATTGAGTAAAAATAATAAACAGTTTCCCTCTTTCCGCTAGTTCTTAAGGCTTTCTGTCACTGCATAATATCTGTCTGACAAATGAGTTCTTACAGCTTAAAAGGAAGAAGTAGTAATGAGTCAAAGGATTATTTTTTTTTTCCCTAGAAAAGCTCAATACTTCATGCATAATTTCTCTTTTAATTGTTTTAAGGAAAAGTCATTTAGTATTTTGAGCACTGAAACAAGTGCTGGAAAAGCAATGCTTATGATAATAATGGGAAATTTGTTATACATTTGGGTTATATAATAACTTCATGTTTAATGTACTTCCCTGCTTGTTGAATAAACTCCCGAATTCTACTACATCTAAAATTTAAATTTTAGAATTTATTTTAATTTATAAAGCTAAGAATATACATCACTAAGATGATTATATGTATATATATTCTCAATATCTTCTGAAGTGTAACAGACAATTGCTGAAAAATTGATTGTATAAATTTAATTATTAGTTCTGAGGCTTGACATAGAGTGTGTCATTTGTACAAAGTGCTGTAGGCTCAAGCAAGAGGTCTTCAAGGAATACTTGGAATTTTTTCTACTCCTGTGTACTAATAGTGTAGGATTAAAACCAGTGCTACTAAGATTAAGAACATGGCAGATTTTCCTTCTCCATCCTATGACTAAACCAAAGTACTTTAAAGCCATACTGAATTTGGAGAAGGAATAATATAAACACTTATACATTTTATTTTTGGTTTTAGTCTACTTTAGATATAATATTGGGTTATAGAAAAATAGAAAAGGTTTTGGGGATTAAAAAAAGAAAAAGAAATTTAAGATCATAGATCTAGGTGTTGCACATGTGCCTTAGAAAAATCTTTCCTTTGGAAATTTTATTTCCACACACCCCCCCCACCTGTGTAATTGGCGAAGGGCACTGTTGTAGTGTTTGTAGTGTGTCTGTGTTTGGCATGGAATTATTCCTGCTGTAGTGCTCTTATTTCCACCCACCTTCTACTTAACGACAGTTTAAAAAGTGGTTTATTAGGTATGGATATGGTTTTAGGGCTAGGGAAAAAAAAATTAATTCTTAATTCAGTAAATATTCTCCAGTTTGGAATGCTAGATTAAGGCTTCTTTGCATAGATAACTGAACGGAAGCCTAAAATGCTATTGGGCGGAATGAGAAGCTCAAGGTATCTCTCCTGAATAAACCCCAAAATCCTACTGTTTCTTTTCTAGTGTTAATATGGTTTTAAAATAAATAAATGAGTAAAAAGCATGGTTTTTAAATTGGCATAGCTTTGTCGCAAGTCTCATCTGACTGAAATGCCTTTTTTTTTTAAATATAGGTGCTGATAAAACTGTGGAAGCATGAATGTAAACGTGTTATTGCTGATCGTTTCACAACCTCAGAGGATGTCAACTGGTTTGATGCAACTGTGACAAAACTTGTTGAGGAGAAATTTGAAGAAACAAAAGCGTTCCTGGAGCCTGAAATTGATGCATTCTTTGTTGACTTCTTAAGGGATGCACCCAAAAGAACTGGTAAAGATGGCCTCTGATAACCATGGAGATGGCAAGAATAGGGAAGGGGGATATGATAAAATGGATGCTAATAGAAATATATCTTAAACATGCATAGTAAGTTTATGCATCAAGAATGCATGTTCTGTCCAGTGACTTTGAAAGTAGTCTATGTCACCATAGATGTAGCACATCTTTATATTCATGAGATTTTTAAGCTTGTATTTATATCCTGGTTATCTGATATGAATGACTTGGGGTGGTGGGGTTGCATCACTATATCAAGGATTGCACTCTAGCTACCATGCCCTATAAAACTGATGAAAGAATGCTGGCCCTGGGCTAATCCAATACTTTGCAGGAAATACCAAGTACGTAATTTTGTAACAAATGAGTATTTCAAAATCTGCTGAATGCTAGTAAAACCTCTTGAATTATCCATATGGCTTATAACAATGTCTTTGTGTCTTTTAGATGAAAACACTGTGTCACTGACCTTGCTAAATGACCTGGGAATATTTGTTAGTTGATGCAAAAGAACAGAAAACGGTTGTTTGGTTTTTGGGGAAGGTTATTATTTAAGCCACTGGATGATTCAATTATCTGTGTTCATATCCCCGAAATGATGGATAGTGGAGGCAGTAAAAGATTAGAATGAGTGCTCAAATGCTGTTTAAGTCTCTTCTCAGGTAACTGGACTAGTCAGAAGGCAGTGACAAAGGGAGAGTAAAGGATAGGAAATGTTTGATTGGAAGGAATCAAATAGAAGTAAAAAGCAAATTCCTGTGAGAAAGTGGTGAAATACATCCCTAAATAACTTGCTAAATAAACAGTGTAGAGAGAACTTGAAATGTTAAGTCAGAATATATACCAAAAAAGTGAAGAGTGAATTCTAATGCAAAAATTTTAATCCACGCTAGAAACCATTATATTGAAATAAAAAATAAATGCAAAAAGAAGCATGTATTTCTCAAAATAACTTGCTTTCTGGTGATAATTTAAATGTACCTTCCTCTAATGTGCTTTTTAGCATGAAACCATTTAAATACAAAGTAGGAGACCCTCATTTAGAACGGGTAAGTTTTGTCCTCAGTATGTTTGTCAGAACTTTGAGAACTCCTTCCTGTTTTGGCTTTAAGTGAATGAGAACTAATCACTTTAAGAGGTTTGGTTTTGTGTTAAAATGCAATTTCCTTATACTGGTTTATATATATATATATTTTTTCCTGTCTTCTCAGAAGCTGTATGATTGTTAGACCACTGCTAATTTGTAAAAGAAAAACATGCAATAAGGAAATGGAGAAAAAATTAAAAAGAGAAAAATATTACAGATACTATTCTAAATACAATACAGTTTGATTCCTTTTTTCTCACCTTTCCGCTGACTTCCTGTGCCTTACTAAGTATTAGGGAAATAATTATTTTACTGGAATTAGTTATTTCATTGATTTTAATTCCATCAGTTAGAGATAATCTTGTGAATAATATATTTCTGTGATAAGCAAGAAAAGGCTTAGCAAAACTGGTTGTTAGTAATGACTGACCTATGGTAACTGGAAAAATGTATCCTGCAGCATATAGACTGTGAAATCTTGAAATTAATGGATCTAGCTGCACGTAAATAAGAGCAAAATTGTACTGTGTCTACTATTATTTTTTGAGGAAAACCAAACCAATCAAAAAACCTCATGGTGTCTGCTTGCTAGTATTCTTGCAATGAAGGTTCTAATTATTTGCTGATGAAGTATAGGCCGGATGAGCAGTGAGATGGGTTGAATATTGGCTGAAAGGTTGAGCCTAAAGGGTAATGATCAATGGCATATATTCTAGTTAAAGGCCAGTAACTAGTGGTGTACTCCAGGAGTCAATATGTTGTCTTCAACATCCTCATTAGTGATCTGGATAACAGGGCAGAGTGTAGCCTTAGCAAATTCCCAGACAATGCAAAGCTGGGAAGAGTGCTTGATATGCCAGGGGGTTGTGCTGCCATCCAGAGGGACCTTGACAAGAATTTCATAGGGTTCAGTGAAGGGAAGTGCAAGGTCCTGTACCTGGGGCAGAAAAATCCCATGCAGCAATATATGCTGGCAGCCACCCATCCTGAAAGCAGCTTTGTAGAAAAGGACTTGGGGATGCTGCTGGGCAGCACCATAAACCAGCAATATGCCCCCACAGGAAAAAAGGCGAGTGATGTCCTGGAAGTAATTAGAAGGAATGTTGCCAGCAGGTCAAGGAAGGTGATCCTTTCCCTTGCTTCAGCAGTGGTGAGGCCCCACCTGGAGTGCTGTGTCCAGGTCTGGGCCTCCCAAGTACAAGAAAGACACGGGCATTTTGGAGAGAGTCCAACAAAGGGCAACAAAGATGGCTAAAGAACTCTTCCATGAGGAAAGGCTGAGAAACCTGGGAGTATTCAGCCTGGGGAAGGCTCAGGGGGATCCCGTTTGTATATATAAATAGCCAGAGGAAGAGTGCAACAAGGAGGAAGTCAGACTTTTCTCAGTGGAGCATGGTGACAGGTTTAGAGACAATGGGCATAAACTGAAACGCAAGAGGTTCCCACTGAACATCAGGAAACACTTGTTTACCATGAGGGTGACTGAGCACTGGCATAGATTGCACAGAGTGGAGTCTCTCTCCTTGGAGATAGAGTCCTCTGCCAGCCTCAACCTTTCTGTGATTTTTATTTGCTGTAACAATTCTTACTAATGAAGGCATGTCATCTTTAAAAATGATTAATGCTTATGAATGGAATGATGTGTCAGCAGCACTATTTCCTCCTTTTCTTTGGGTGGGGAAGAGCTGGCAATGCCTTGTGGCTTTCAGTGCTTGAAGAAAGAAAAGTATGTCATTCCACAGTGAATATACTTTTTTTGGTGGTAATTATTCATTTTAGTAGTTTGTTGTGTTTTTGTGCTTTTGGGTTTGCGGTTTTTTTTTTTGTTGTTTCAATAGTGCAATGATTTAATCAACTTAAAGTGTTTTTCTTTTACAAAAAAAAGATTATTTGCAATTTAAAAATGCAACATTTATTTACATACATTCTCTGGTACTACTTTTGCTTCCAGCATCAAAGTTAATTTCCCTTTTTATTCATTCAAGTTTCAGATGTAGAGAAAAAAAGCTTAGTTTCTGCTGCGTTTGTCTTTGCGAATTAAACAGCTGAACTTACTGTTCCTTGTAGGCAGGGTACAGGAAGCACTGTCATATATACATCTAATATGTAATATGTGTAATAAACCTGTTTCTGGGTGTTTAAAGACACTTCTAATTAACTTCACTTACTCATCCCCACACTGAGCCTTTGTCAAACATTTAAACCTCTATGGTTTATGTTTTTGTTCTAGGTGAAAAATCAGAGGAAGTTAATTTAGATATTCCCAAAATCTATGAGCCAATTTACTCCTTTCATCAGCTACGGAATCGTTTAAATGTGTTTTTACAAACGTACAATGACAACATCCGTGGTACTGGAATGGACATGGTTTTCTTTGAGGATGCTATGATTCATTTAGTCAAGGTACAGTCTTATTGGATTGCCATTTGTGGTTCTTGTTCACCTTCTCTCAGTGCCTATGAGTGGAAGTATGCACAAATCAAGGTAAATTATTTCTAAAACTGAAGCAAGTAGTTTATTGCTAGCAAGTACTTTGTCAGACTGTGACAAGGCATTAAAACTCAACTTTTTCTGAAAATGCACTGGATAGAACTGTTCTTTTACATCTATCTTTTATATCTGGTGGGATCATGGTTCTCACTATTCTAACTCTATTTCAACCTTCTTATTAATTCTTCCGAGAGCCCTTCCTCTCTTTGGAATGAGTCTAATGAAAGGTTATGACATAATTGGTTGCTTATGAGGGCATAGGCACAGCAGAGTAGGAATAAATGTAGTCCAGACTTCCTTTGTAGATCTATAGTATACTCAGTTCTTTTAAAATTCTTTTGAATATTGGAATATTGAGCATTGGAGCTGACCAAAATTTTTAGCACCGTACAGCTTGACTGGGTTGTCCCCATAGAAAAGGCTTCATACAATAGAGAAGCTTTTTAAAAAAAATAAAATCTAAAACCCCTATTGCTTCTGAGTTGCACAGTGAGTTTATCTGTATTTCTTATCATGAATTATTAAGAACTGAATATTGAATTGTACTATCCTAACAAATAATATAATAAATAACTAGAAAAAAAAAATTAATTATAGTTGACAAACACATTGCATCTGCAATTTGCAAAATTTTGGAGTGAGTTCTTGTCCTTTCAGAAAATGAGTCCCTTCCTTTTAAGGTCTTCCCTGTAAAATGTATGATGTTGTTCTATGAATTTCTTTAGGAAAATCGTTAAAACTTCATCACACTCACTAACAAGTTTCTGGTTTATTCTCAGTAAAACATCTATATAAATTCACAGAATCACAGAATGTTAGGGGTTGGAAGAGACCTTGAAAGATCATCTAGTTCAAAACCCCTTCCAGAGCAGGATCACCTAGATTAGGGCACACAGGAACGCATCCAGGTGGATTTTGAATGTCTCCAGAGAAGGAGACTCCACAACGCCCCCTGGACAGCCTGTTCCAGTGCTCTGTCACCCTCACAGTGAAAAAATTTCTCCTTATGTTTACATGGAACCTCCTATGTTCCAGTCTGCAGCCATTGCCCCTTGTCCTATGACTGGACATCACATCTGATCTGGTTGTGGACAGTGGGATGGGTGCTGCATGCAGTTCACAGTGCTGAAAATTCCTTTGATTGAATTGGAGATGGTCTGTTTATTTACATTGCACTTCCCTGACTTGAAGGGACATATGGAGCAGTAGATAACTACTGCTTTTTTGCTTTAAAAGGTAAATAATGAAACAGGAAAGAAAGGGAGATCTACCTAGGAGATGTTCCACTGTGACCAAATATTTGTACTCATACTGAGTACTTTTATAATCAAGTAAACTAGAAGCTTAAGAAGTTTGATTTTAAAAACAATATTATTACCTGATGTAAAGAGTGCTGGATACTTTGTACTGAATTTTAACACGCCTGGGACAACTTGCCTTTCTGATCACAATAAAGGGACCTGGAGAGATCAGTCTTACTAAAGCTGTCCAGATGGTATGGTATCAGGGAAATTACTATTTCCAAGTTTCACAATAGCCTGTCATGCTATGGTAGCACACCAATAGCAAATCACAGCTGAGATTTACTTATGCTTTGTAGAAATGTGAGATGCAATTCTACTGATAACTGAAAGTTTACAGTGATGGAATCAAGTGGTTGCTATACTATTGGAAGTTTTACAGAAAATATTGCAAAGTACAATTATCCAAAGAATACATTAACAGTTATATAGAATCTTTTAATTAAACCTTAAATTTTTCACTTGTTCTACATTTCTAACAGAACTTTATTACTGCAGTAGCACAGGGTTTTTATGTGTGTAACTTGTACACATGGCAGCACTAAATGACTGTGATCTTACACAGATTTCTCGGGTGATTCGCACTCCTCGTGGAAATGCTCTTTTAGTTGGAGTTGGTGGCTCAGGAAAGCAGAGCTTGACAAGACTGGCATCTTTCATAGCTGGCTATGACACATTCCAGATAATGTTAACAAGGTAAGCATTAATTAAAGTTTAAGTACTTTGTGTTTGAACTCTTCCTGTAAATAAAACAGGCTCCCAGTCTTTGCAGGAGGAGAATAAACAAGCTTAAGTTAACACTGTTGCCAAGGAGAAAATAATGAAAATCCTTTGAGGATTACTAAATTTTCTTGATTTACTACAGTAAGTCTGAGCTTTTACCATCTTTGGAATAGTAAACTCTTTTGTGTTTCACAGAATGACAAGGAATTTTATCAGTGTCAAGTTATCTTTGTGTCTTTACACAGTGCACTAAACTGTACTGAAAGTGATTGTAGGTGGCATTTATCCATAACACCTGTATGAATTTATCTTGTTATATTGAAATAATGTCTGTGTGAGGAGGTGGAATCCTCATGCCTGCCCATTAATTTGCAACACCTTATATGTATGTCATCATTTTGACAACCTTTTCCAAGTATATCTTACCCTATTTCATATTGTTCTTTTGGAATAACTCACAAAAGGTAAGAAAATAAAATATAAATCCTTCTCTGAATATTTTAGACTGAATGCCTCCCAGAGTGTCTGTAGGACAAGTCAATGATTAGGAAATATTTTCAGTACTCATATAAGATGTCATTGTAGAGAAGATAAATTATTTTAATTCTTTTGCAGCTGTGTTGGCTGTAAAATAAATTGTAGATTCACATGAAGGAATGCCTTTTGATGAGGATCTTGTCAGAGCATCTATCTGAAACAGGGATGACTTCAGGAGAGATTACAGTACAGTTGACAAAGCAAGCAGTAACAAATTGTCAGATAACATTCACAAAAAAAAGTATGAAGCCACTAGATGGTGAAATATTGAATGATGAAACTGGTGTGCAGCTTCCCTCTTAAAGGTGCCTTGGCACCTGAGGATCATAAGAAGGCCTATATAAAGCCCATGAAAAAAAAAAGTCCAAAAAACATCTGAGGAGCCCTTACACCTAAATGCTTGTAAACCACATGAATTAAAGAAATTATGATGAAGAGTAGACTGAGTGAAGATTTGAGTAAACATGATTTTAGGAAAGACTTATCAAAAGACTCTGATAAAACATAGTCCTGCCTTACAAACCCTCTGGGACTCTCCAAGTGGGTCAGCAAGCAAGTGGAGAAGTGTGATCTGACTGATAAAATTAAACTCCATGCTTTTCAAGCCTTAAGTGTTTATCTAAAACACATCTAATAATTTGTGCTAAAATACCTCTGGGAAAAGTTTTTAATCCTTCTTGTATAGAATTGTTTGCCCTTTGTTAAACCAAAATTTCCTGTTCTGTGAGTTCTTTAAGACAATAATTGTTGGATTTTGAATGGCTTCATTTAGTTCACCAAGACAGTTGACAGACATATTGCTAATTCAATGTATTTGTTTCAGGTTAGTATTTTTGGCTAATGTTGAGTTATTAACAATAACTCTTCCAAGTATTATTTCCACCTGCAGATTAAATAAAGGGGCATAGAATATTTGTTTCTTCTCTGTGTCCATTTCTAGTTTTCATTGTGTCTTTGCTTTTCAAATGTCTTATTTATAAACACATGTATGGAACCTTACCTTGGTTATTTTATCTTTGCTGAAACACACAAAATTATATTCTTAATCATCAAGAAAAAAAATCATGAAGTCAGTGTATTTATTTCCTGAGCTCCTCCCTAGTCATGAGGAACTATTGAACAATTTCTGATTTTTCAGGTCATACACGAGTTTATTATGGCTACATAAGAAACTCTTAATAAAGCTGCGTGCAGCCACTTCTCTGTATTAATTTCCATTGGGCATCCTAGAAACCTCAGCTTTTATTGCAGTCCTTTATCCAGCCAGAGAGATCATTCCAGTATAACCTTGTTTATTTTGTTTGCATGGCAACTGTCTGATAGTAGGGAGTGGGGGGCTACAGACGTGGCTTCTGTGAGAAGCTGCTAGAAGCTTCCCGTGTCCAACAGAGTCACCAGATGGACCACCCGCTGGCCAAGCCTAAGCCTGTCAGCAATGGAGGTAGTGCCTCTGCGATAGCATATTTAAGAAGGAAAAAAAAAAACCCAACCTGCTTTGGAACAGCAGCTGGAAGTGAGTGGGAATGTGAGAGAAACAATGCCAAGGTCAACCCACCACACGTCGTCTAATGTTAATATCTTTTAATCTCTTAGTTTGCTGTTGATCTCTTTCCTTTTTGTAAAACTTTGAGAGTAGTTACTGGTGGCGACTTTCACCAGAAGGGCCAATTAATTTGAATTTTTTAACTAGTCAGTAAAATAACTATCTTATTGCACCTAGCCCATGACAAAATCCTGTAAGTCAACACCTATCTGTCTTTTAACTTTTTCTAGCAAAAAAAGAAATAAATAGCCTGATAAGACTTTAGGTTCAAGATTTTTTTTTTTTTTTAATGTTTCCAGAGAAGGATACTCCACAACCCCCCTGGGCAGCCTGTTCCAGAAGTTAGCTCTGGCTTTTTTTAATAGGTTTGGGGTGTGGGATTGTGTATTTTTAAATTTATTTATTGTTGTGGGTGGTGAAAAAAAAAGCAGGGAAAAGAAGAAAGTGTTAGGTATTAAACATGAGACTTTGAAACGAGATATGTCTTTCCTCCTAATCTAAATGAAAATTCCTGGGCTTAAACATGTTTTTTGCCTTAAATTCCAAGAGAATGATCCTTAGTTAAATTCACTTGTTCTTCTTCTTTTAACCAAGATGCCCTTTTAAGAAGGAATGGCTATCACTACAGCTGTTCTTTTTTGTAGATTGTACAACACGTCAAACTTGATGGAAGATCTGAAACTCTTGTACAGAACAGCAGGACTGCAAGGCAAAGGCATCTGTTTTCTTTTTACAGACAATGAAATTAAAGATGAGTCTTTCTTGGAATACCTGAACAACGTTTTATCATCAGGAGAGGTCAGATGCCTTCTCTTGATCATTTTTCTGCTTTTTAAATTTCTTAATTCTGGTGAAAAATAATTTATTTGAATATTCATATATGTGTCAAGTGGAACACTTTTACAAACTAAATCTCAAGTGTTTTTTATCATTACATTATTACAAAAAATGGAAACAATCAATTGTACTAGGTTAGAGTGAGGCAGAGCTATTGTAAAAATAAGAATGAGCATCATCATTCCATGCAGAGAAATTGTTTAAGTCAGACCTTTTAAATGTGTTGACAAGCTGTCAGGTATATAAGAATAGCTTAAAAAGAAATTGAGACTTGGGGAACATGATTGAACTTTAATAAAATTTCCTGTTAAATTAAATATCATATTTGTGTACAGTTAGATTTTGTATGGTAAATTTCTGTCCAGAATAGATGGGATGGGCTTTATTATTTGTATTTACTTTTTATCTGATTTTATGTATTTTGGGGATGTGTTTCAGAGTAATTTCTATTAGTTATTAGAATATTAAGAGAAGATAGAAAAGCCATTGTAGATGGATTCTTTGTTTTCCACATGGTAGAGCTGGTTTTACTTTCACAGCAAGTTAGATTTCAGTGTGGTTCATGGAATCACTTCACTAAAAGTTCTGGTTCAGACAAGTGGGGTGGGTCCTAATAACTTCAATGTCTGAAATGTATGTTGCTATGTATTGAGTGTACCTTATGCTATATACTCTATTTTGAATCATCTCATAAAGCATGAAAAAAAAAATCTTCCTTTTTCTCAAAGGTGTCAAACTTATTTGCACGTGATGAGGTAGATGAGATCATTAGTGACCTCATACCCATCTTCAGAAAGGAACATCCACGTAGACCTCCAACCAGTGAGGTTCTATATGACTACTTCATGACTAGAGTTCGTCAGAACCTTCATGTGGTTCTTTGCTTTTCACCAGTAGGTGAAAAATTCCGAAACAGGGCCCTGAAGTTCCCTGCTCTCATTTCTGGATGCACTATAGATTGGTTCAGCCGATGGCCTAAGAATGCTCTAGTGGCAGGTAGGTGTAGATTTTTGTTTTTGCAGATATTTAATTCTCTGATTGATGCTCATGAAGTTGTTTTAATTGTTTTGAGTTTTGCCAGCACACTGGCTGAATAAACTTATTTGGTTCTACAATGTGACACAGATGTTTTCTTCTTTAAAGGTTGCTCTATTAAGCTCTTGAAATGTTTTTAACAGAGGACAGGATTTGAAAACAGTTTGAAGAAAAATTCCTTTTGGAGATGGCTTAAAGTAAAGAAGGCAATATACTACTAAAGAAAGAGATTATTAGTGCTAGTGCTTGTGATCAGGCATACAGAGGAAGGCTGTGATTACCCAATCCCTGGTAGCTAGCAGTCAGACAGGTTCAGAGAGAAACAGCAGCTGCACACTTTCAAGGTGAAAGAATACCAGATCCTTGGCTATACTTTTTACTGAGAAGTGAGAATGTTCAGAATCTGATGGTGTAGAGTAAAGAAGACTGGGATTTTAGAAGCTGGGTGAAAGCTGACATAATACATGCTTTCATACTTCATATTACCTTGTCTATAAGCTAAGAGTTTTCCCTGAATACTTACTTGCATTTATGTTTTTATTTCTTTCCTAAGTATCTGAACATTTCCTGTCCTCCTTTGATATGGACTGCACCACTGATACAAAGACAGAAATTGTGCAGTGTATGGGCTCATTCCAGGATGAAGTGGCAGAGAAGTGTTCTGATTACTTTCAAAGATACAGACGTTCTACACACGTGACTCCCAAATCCTACCTGTCCTTTATTCAGGGATATAAAACCATATACAAAGAAAAGCATGCTGAAGTGCAGACATTAGCAAACAGGTAAGCTGCTCAGTTTACTTCTGTCTGTTTGTAGCTTTCTTCCCCTTACAGGTATTTTCTGATAGATTTGTTATAGGATTTTCTATTTTTTTTTTAAATTTCCTAAAATTGTGTAAAGATGTAACTTGACCAAATACTATAGGTGTTTTTGGCATATAAGTTAAAACTATATATTTTTGGAGGGGGAAAAGGCTAGTGATGTACGAGAAAGCAAGGTGGTGGGAAAATAGTTGAATTTAAATTATTCCTATGTATTTTTAATGGGTAAAAGGAAACATCTAAGTGTAATTTCATAATATATTCAAAATAGCATTTGATTTACCAGTAAGCAACTTTTGTTTTCTTGCTAAACAGTTGCATCCTTCTGATATGAATGTATAAGAAATACTCTTGGTGGTTTTGGTTTTGTGATCACAGAGCCTAATTTAGGCTGCTGAGCTTTTTACATGTAGATTATTACAGTGGTTTTCTTATATTAATTCTCCTGTTCAGATATTTTATTAAACTAATTAAGTCTATTTGCAGATTTATCTTCATGTCAGAAATACTCAAATTAGCATTTAGTGTATCAGTTGGTATCATCCTTAAGAAAAACTGTCTTCTCATTTTTGAAAGATTGACAGAAAGAGCTGGAAGCCTTTAAGAAAGACAGAAAGTAGTTTATTTCACCTTGAAACATTCTTCAGCTTCAAAGCCAAACTGAGTTAGAAATCTGTAGTTATGTTATGGGTAAAGACTTGTAAACCAGAGAGGTCTGGACTGTTTTCTACCTGACACCTTAAATGTACCAGATGAGTTTATCCATGTCGATTTGTTTCATTTAACCTTAGTCCTATAGTCTGAATCGCTTTGGCAGCTGCAACTCTTTCTCTGTTCTCCTGTATTTGTTTAGCTAAGTGCTGCTTAACCTTTGCAATGGCAGCCTCTGTGGAGGCCACTTCAATGTGCCTGAGAAGTCTCAAGTGAGGGCTTACTTTTTGATATTCAAAAAGCAAGTTTGAAGAGGCATTTTAATGCTAAATGAGAAGTGTTATCTCAATGCTATTTTTCTATTACTCTTTTTTGTTTGGTCTTGATTTCAATATTTTAATTTTATTAGCCTTTTCAATATTCTCTTTGAACAAGAAATAGCGATGTGAGATATTTCTCAGGATTCTAGTAATCAGAAAATGCTTTCTGCTGCATAGAATTCATTTTTTTATCAGGTAGGATCTCAACAGGGGCAGTGACATTTATGGAACCAACATATAGGATTTTTATGTAATGATAAGGGCATACTGTTTGGTTTAGGAGTGGGTAAATTTTCAATCCACAGACTCCCTTCATGTAATTCTTTATTGTTCGCTTTCTTGATTCTGAAGACATCAGACATCTGTGTGAAAGTTCCTGTACAAGTTTTATTTTTGTTGTAAAACATCTTTTGCTAGTGTTCGCTCTGATTGATGTGATTCTTTCTATTGATGGAACCATTTGGAAAGTGGAATGTAAATTACATAAAATCTTATTTTGTTTTTTAACTCCAGAGTGAATACAGGACTGGAAAAATTGAAAGAGGCTTCTGAGTCAGTGGCTGCTCTAAGCAGAGAGCTAGAGGTAAAAGAAAAAGAACTTCAAATTGCCAATGAAAAAGCTGACATGGTATGTGCAGACTTCAAAGTTTTTTGTTGTTTGATTGATTGATGTATGTATTTATTTTCAAAGATTTTGAAAAGATTAATAAAGCAAAAAGAAGTTAAGAGTTGGGGAAAATGGGATCTTGGAAACTTATGTGACTAAACTCATCTTGTTTGAATTTTCTGGTTCTGGATTTCAACAGATAAAAATTTTCAAAAAAAATTAATACATTCTTCCAACTAGGTGTTTTCTTTAATATTTGGCATGTGTGGTTTCTCACATTCTAGGTATTGAAGGAAGTTACTGTAAAAGCACAGGCCGCTGAAAAGGTGAAAGGTGAAGTTCAGAAAGTGAAAGACAAAGCTCAGGCTATTGTAGACAGTATCTCAGTTGACAAAGCCATTGCTGAAGAGAAATTGGAAGCTGCTAAGCCTGCTTTGGAAGAAGCAGAAGCAGCCTTACAGGTTGGTACGTGGACCATACATGGACACAATATTTTTTTTACTGCTTAGAAGATGGTCTGCTTTGAAAACAAATGCAAGATTGCAGGTGCATCACATTGGCTCATCAGTTGACAGAAAATATATGCAAATAAATGTACATGTTTGAGGCATTTTAGATTCAGTTTTGTTGTTCTTTTTCCCATCTGACTGCTAAACCAAAAATAGACGGTTTTTCAGAAGATGGCAAGTTTGAACTTTCATTTGAAATGATAGTTGATATATGATGTGCTGCAGGTTGACTAGTAATTGAATGTTGATAGTGTTGTAAAACAGCTTTGTGTGCAATGACTGAAGAAATGCCTTCTGTATACAAAGTCACGATTCCATCCAAATTTAAACCTCCTGTTATGTTTTATGTTTTCACCAATGAATTGTGTTTTGAATAAGTATGCTGATCCACTCTTTTTTGCCTTCTTCCAAATTTTTTTTTTTTTCTGTGAGTTGTGACATTACCCAGATTTCTAGCATTTGCCATGGGATTTTATGTCTCTCAACATGCTTTTTTTAATAGAGTGATAACACTGTGCCCGTATCTTTACATGATGTGTCATTAGTGATGAAAAAAGATTAATTTTTGTATTTTTTTAAAATGCCTCTTCAGCTGATGGTATGAGAATGTCCCTTAAGGCATTTCTGTCATAAGCAGCAGTAGTGGGATCTGAAGTAAGCTTAATACTAGAGGCTAGCAGGGAGCTGGCATCTCAAGAAACAGAAAAGAATGAAGGAAAAAACTGAAGGATAGGTAAACCTCAGAGGCTGATATGTAGATTCACTGTAAGGTTTTCCTTTCTACTTGAGAGGCTGCCAAGAGTTATGATGGTTAAAGACTATTGTGACATTCCTTCAAATCAGTCTTCAAAATCTAGCATAAATATGTTTTCTTGGATCTTCTGAATGTATGACTTCACTTTGAGGAAGAGGTGCTTAACAATCTCTGACTGCCATCATTCTTGAAGGGTGGAATGGAAATGTGCAAATGAAGGCTGATGCCATGACAGCTGGTAAGAGAAGAGTACGCAAGTGGGTCTGTATCACAGGATCCTGACATTTAGCTACAGGAGAAAGCTAAAAAAAACAAAACAAAACAAACAAAACACCCAAAATACAGAGTTGTACAAACATTCTGACAAAGATCATAAAGAAACAATGCTTACTGGCCAGAGTCTGAGGTATGAAAAAAGCACTAGGGTCCTGTGTCCTTTCTTGCATCTTATTATAGCTTACTTTTTGGTTTTGACTAAAGTAACCAAACCAATACTGCTCTTCTTGAAATTTTGGATTCTAATAAATGAAAATCTGATTGTAAGGAAAAACTACACTAGCATTATTATGAGACTTCACAATGGGGAAAGGTAATTCCTTTGTAATTCTTGCATTTGCTATAATGAATTGCTGTGTCTAAAGGGAAAGGAAAATAATCATAAAACCAAGCTTATCAGTATGCATATCTGTATTATCAGCATGCATGAATTCATTCAGAAACTCATTTGAGCAAGAAAATACTCTGCAGGACTCTATACAGAGCTACATCTTTTAGAAAACGAATCTCACAGTCATTATGGATTTGCAAATTTCCAGCTAGGGATTCCTATAATGGAATTTTGCTGGCAGTGTAGACAAATGTCTATTAAAATATTTGCTAAACATAAAGATCACTCACCAGATTAAAAGAAAATCTGTAGTTGGTTATTTCACTCAGTTTTGTACATGTTTTAGGACTACTAAATGTTATGTTAAGGGACAGGTAGGTACAGAACAGCTTATAAAATTTTTAAACATATAGTGAGAATACATTTTTTTGGAGTAAGAATTGTCATAGTTCAATACAAGTTAGTTACTCTTCGCCCTGCAATAAAAATGACACATGAAATGCACAGCTAGAAGTAAATAAATAAACAGAAATTAAGTGCAACTCTTTTGTGAGAATTTGGAGGGTAGAAAAAACATCTGGGCTGTATTTCCTAGAGGTCATTAAGAAATGTTGGTTAAAGTTGACACACAGATATCTGGAAAAGCTGCTGTATTTTTAGGTGCACACTGAACCCAATGAGACATCCAGTAAGATGAATCAGAAGATACAATTTTATACATGTGTCAGGCCTTGTCGCTGGTTTCCTTAATTCACCTTCATTTGCTAAATATCATCAGAATGTACTTCCTTTTCTAGACTCAATTTCTGGTCAATAGGTTTGCATATTTAAAAAGTAGGTAAAATTTCAAGATGTTTCTGTTTTGCTCTTTGTCGAAAATGTGCATGGTAGTTTTAAGCTTTTAGGTGCTGCTGTGGAGGTGGATGAGCTGAGGTCTCCTAGTAGTTGCTTGGAGGTCGTAGTGAAAATCAGATTGGAGAGTCATTTTAGCTTCATGCTTTTTAGAGGTAAAATTATTTTCAATCAAAAATAATATGAATAATTTTTTTCTTCTCCAGTGGATTAATACTGTTGGTGAGCTTGTGCTCTGTTTCTTTTAAACTAAACAGTAACTGCTTTGACCCTTCTTTTAAATTCACAGACAATAAAACCTGCAGATATTGCCACTGTCCGCACCCTGGGTCGACCTCCTCACCTCATTATGCGTATCATGGACTGTGTATTACTGCTCTTCCAGCGAAGGGTCAACAATGTGAAAATCGATCAGGAAAAATGCTGTACCATCCCATCATGGCAAGAATCTTTGAAACTGATGACAGCAGGGAACTTCTTACAGAACCTACAGGTGCATGTGCAATCTTTGTGAAATTTTTTAAATTTAAGAAAATAAGGGACAGTGTTTTCTCTGGTGTTCCCAGGAGAACAAACATGCAAGGGGAATCAGGCACACAATAGATCTGAAATTTAAGGATTTAAAAATAAGTATATCATAATTAAATAAACTTGAATCCTTCTGGTGAAGTCAGATCATGAACTAATTATAGTTTCTCATAACTAAGACAATGAAATTACTTTCAGTGACAAATGATTCAAAGTGTTAAGCATTTGGTTTGAATAGCCATTACTTATCCGCTTCATCAAAGCTGATAGAAAATATCTTTTTCTTTTTTTTCCTAGTACCTAACTTTTCATTAATTTTCAGCACTGCAACTTGTACAGTGGCTTGCAAAAGAATAGTTGTACAAAATCAGATTTTTTTTTTTTTTTTAATTTTGAGATTTTTCAGCTCCATAGCACGTGTCTAGGGAAATCGGAAGAGTAACTGGTGAATAAATCTCTGTTCATAATTTAAACTAATAATGTTATGATTAATTTATTCCAAATAAATTGTACCTTGTCCTGCCTCACTGGATGTCATTAATCTCTGATTTCTGCATTTTGAGGAATTTACTTAATCTGTCTCTGGTCCAGGGGGGAATCACAGATGGTGGTCTTGACCAATTTTATATGGTTGGTAGTGCCATGGATGCTTTTTATGTAGTATTCACATTGCATCTACTTGTAAGAATTTTTAGTTTACTGAAGGGCTTTAACATTTCATTGCTTGTGCATAAATAAACCTATCTGTGCTTCAGGGAACAGCTATTTTTCAAGTCCATCAATGATGGACATTCATTATACCTTGTAAATATGTCTTTAAAGAAGGCCAAACTTATATAGAATATTTGACCATCAGCATAAATTTGAGTGATAAAATAGAGAGCTTTTGGGTATGAGGAAGAGAAGATGTTTTTCAGAGACAAGAAAGGGTCAAAATAAATTCTTAAAATTGAAATACATTACACAAAAGAGAGAGGGCAATTTAAGGAGAAGATGGCTGGCTTACCCTTTGAAAGGACTGCATTGTAGAATGCACATTTATGAACCAGGGATAAGCTTTTCCTTTTCATTTTGAAGATTGTTACTTATTCAGTCTTAAGGAAAATGAAATTTCAAGCAGCATATCAGTGATACTTTGTATCAACAATCAGCTGTGCAAGGGTAATGGACAGTGTAAGATAGTGAAGGTCATAAATAAAGGCAAACTGGTTTGCATTTGGTAAGAATATAGAACAGAGGAGAATGAATTTGGCAAGCTCTTGAAGATGCACGAGACAGAACTTCATATTAGCTGTATATAAGTAACATTTGTGATCTTGTCAGTGCTCTGTGTGTGCTGAAATACATACAAGTATAGCTTACCTGTATTTGCAAATATTTTACATTATGTATATTGCAATATTTTATGTTATTACTTTTTGGGTATTTTTCTTAGCAATTTCCAAAGGACACAATTAATGAAGAAGTGGTAGAACTTTTGAGCCCTTATTTTGAAATGGTGGACTACAACATTGAGACAGCTAAGAGAGTATGTGGGAATGTTGCTGGCCTTTGCTCATGGACCAAAGCTATGGCTGTATTTTTTTCCATCAACAAAGAAGTATTACCTTTAAAAGTAAGTCTCTTAATCAGTAAGAGGCAGACAAATACCTTTTGCTCCCTATCCTCCCCACCTGTGTGCACTTGAGGAGATCATCTGCTGGGAACATCAACTGCATTATTCAAGCTGGTGCATGCTTCTGTAGGAATTTATTATTTTGCAAATAGTAACTCTACAGCAAAATATATTTCAAATATAATACCACTAGTGAGTTGTCAAAATTATGGAAGAGATTGTGCAGTTTTATGACTTTGGACCCCTTCTGAATGGGATTGAAGCAGCTGTCATCTAATTTAATTCACTATTGCAATTGCTTTACCTTAATTAAGAATTCAGTTGGAAAAAACTTGAGAACTGGTTCTTTTAATGTTCCAGCTCTCAGTTCATAAGAAGACTGTTACAGAGACTCTGATTATCAGAGTTATTTAGAGAAAAACAGGCCTAAAAAGATATTAAAGGTAAGAATGAAAGTCAGGAAGAACATGGCCAAGCATGATTTTAACACAGAATAGCCTGTATTTATAATGGGGATGACTGAGAAGGAAGGAAGATTTATAGTTAGAGGTAGTATGTTTTATTAGACAAAGTATGTTGGTTGGAGAAACGAAATAGGCTTCAGTGGCACCAGTCCTTTTTTGCAGGCCAGATAAGACTAATTTTTGTGTCAGATGGAGAATGGCTTATATTCCCAGAAGCTTTTCTAATTATTGTTTCTCTAACTGATTTTAGACCAACTGCTTAACTGCAGCTACACGTAATAAGAATTTAGTTTGTTGTAAAACACAGATAAAAGGTTTCAATGAATGATGAAATCTCTACAGAGCAGTTTGATTTTGAAATGTAGTGTTTCTTTGAGAAACATTATAGAAAATGTTTTGGGATGTTGTATGTAGAAATACACTTTTATATATGTGTGCTTTATAGGCTAATTTAGCAATCCAGGAGAATCGCCTGACCACTGCTATGCTGGATCTGCAGAAAGCTCAAGAAGAACTGGTTGCCAAGCAAGAAGAATTAGATATTGTACAGGCAGAGTATGAAAAAGCGATGAGAGAAAAACAGGTGAACTGCTCTTTACAGAAAAAAGTTTCCACCCTTACTTTAAAGAAAACTTAACAGTGAAATTGAGAGAATGCATTATTCCTTAGAAAGACTGTTGATGGATAGAGAAGAGATAGATATTATTTGGAAGCTGCCTCTTTGGATTCCACCTCTTCTTCGCCACTGATTCTTTACCCTCTTACCTCCTCAAAAATTATTTTATTTTGTTTATTTGTTTAGCATATACTACTGTAACATCAAGCCTCATTAACATATGTTAGCTGTGTATAATATATTTGAAATTCTGGGCAGAATTCCTCAGAGTTAATAGGTACCAGTTTTTTTACATGTCATTTAACATTTGTGCCAAGATAAAATTAAAGAGCAGAAATATTAAAAAATTAGATCAGATTTATGACAAATATTGATAATTTGTCCTGTTGATAGTTTTGTCCTGTCATATATTTCTTCCATCCCACTTTCCCTCCTCTGCACGGTGATATAAGTGTTTGAGAACATATTTTTAAGCTGTTGTTTAACTAGTGGTTTAGATAAATGTACAGATATTTCTGGCCTATCAGATACACCAAGAAATATAGTTTACAGTCATGTATGGTTTTCTCTAGACTTTGCTTGAAGATGCTGAGCGTTGCCGTCATAAAATGCAAACTGCCTCAAGTCTAATAAGTGGTTTAGCACGTGAAAAAGAGAGGTGGACAGAGCAGAGTAAAGAATTTGCTGTGCAAACCAAAAGGCTAGTTGGTAAGCTTTTGTCCAACTTTTGAACTTGGAAGATAGTCACTTGAGTTGTAGTGGGTAGTGAAACTGAAAACATTTGAATTTTCAAACTTCCTGTGTGGCTTAATTTCCCTGTTGCTAAAATGAAGGTATTTATTATTAATTATCTTGCTAAAGCACTGTTATGCGAATAATGCAATATGACACTAAAGTTCATAGTTAAAAAAACCCCAAACTGTAACTGTGTATGCTGAGCATGGGCTTTGAGTGGACATGTATAATATGTAGTTCATACTTGGAACATTGATATTTTAACTTGACTGATGTTTGTAGGCAGAGTCCAAAGACAGTAATATGTTAGCAAGTGCCAATAAAATGTCTATAACAGAATACACATGGAGGAGAGGAAGACTAATATTCAGGAACTGACATTTATATGTAGAAATCAGTATTTTTAAATGTGGTTACTAATGTTCATAAAACTTTTGTTTCTTAGAAGTTCACTTTCATTTTATAGATATGCAATCGGACATTAAAACACCTTATAATAAAGAATTAATTTTTTAGTTAGATCAGGTAAATGAAATTTATCTTGTCCTTTACTGTGGTCTGAAGTTTCTTTTCTGACTTCTGTCTTGAAATTCTGTAAGACACCCCCCGCCTTGATTTTATTGTATAGGTTGTATTATAGTAGATAGATTGTATTTTATTTGCCAATTTAATATGTATACATGTATTATTAACTTACTAAAAATACAAGATACCTTCCTCACACACTCATAATATTTTTTTTGTAGATAACTAGAAAAAGTCTAAAAAAATATTAGTATTCAGTATAAAAGTACAGTATCTTCTCCAGTTTGAATCCTGCATTCTTACTTTAGATGTCCAAAAAAAAAAAAAAAACAAAAACCCAAACCACAACTCAAAATTATGGTGTTGTGAAAGTTAGGGGGGCAATTCTCAAAGTGACCAGAAGATTAAAAATTGTCACACTTAATAGAATCATAGAATGGTAGGGGTTGGAATGGAGCTCTGGAGATCATCAAGTCCAACCTCGCTGCCAATTCAGGAACACCCAGGGCAGGCCACACAGGTACAGATCCAGGTGGGTCTTGAAAGTCTCCAGAGAAGGAGACTCCACAACCTCTCTGGGCAGCCTGTTCCAGGCTCTG